>CM076577.1:1420787398-1420894325 GCA_034641835.2 Pinus albicaulis
TAAAGATTTTGTCAATCTCATATGGCCCAAGCCAATGAGTCTGAAATTTTCCTTTAAAATCTTTAAACTTGGAATCAAATAACGATGCCCAATCTCCTTCTTGAAACTTCTTCTCTTTGATGTATTTGTCATGCCATTTAGCTCTTTGATATTGAACTAGATCAGTTCTTAGAATTTCCTCTTGTCTGATCTCATCTAACTCATTCAATTGCTCCATTTTATGCTTTTGGGCTTCTGATAGATCCATCCCCAACTGAACTGCTATCTTGAAGGTTTTGACTTGGAACTCAATGGGGAGCAGGACTTCTTTCCCATCAACAAGTTCATAGGGAGAATGTCTTGTTGTATTTCTCCATGTAGCTCTGTAGGCCCACAAGGCTTCAGGAAGCCTTTCTGCCCAATCTCTTCTGTGTAGATGAACAATTTTGGTGATGATGCTTTCGAGAAATTTGTTTGTAGACTCTACTTGACCATTTGCTTATGGATGGTAAGGAGTAGATCTTATGTGCTTGATTTTGTATTCTTCCATCAGTTTCTCCACCAGGTTGGATGTGAATTGGCTTCCCTGATCTGTCACAATTTCTCTTGGAACACCAAAGCGAGTAAAAATATCCTCATAAAGAAAATTAGCAACTGAATTTTCAGTAGCAGACACTAATGCTTTGGCTTCTACCCATTTAGTAACATAATCAGTACAAACCAATATATACTTCTTTTGCTTAGATGGTGGATTAATAGGTCCAATGAAATCTAAAGCCCATTTTTTAAAGGGTTCAATGAGTACCTGTGTTTGCAATGGCATTTCATTTGAAAGGGTAGGTTTCCCTACTCTTTGGCAGCTATCACACCTTTTGACATATTGTTTTGCATCTTTGAAGAGGGAAGGCCAATAATATCCCAAAGAAATGATTTTATAGGCCGTCCTTTTGTCTGCAAAGTGTCCGCCGCACGGTTCATCATGACATGCCTTAAGAATATCAGGCATTTCATCTTCCCTGACACATCTTCTGATCACAAGATCTGGCCCTGTTTTAAACAATTCGTTAGAAATCCATGAATATTTTGAACTCTCCTGAATAATATTTCTTCTTTCACTTGGAAATAAATGTGGAGGAAGTTTCCCTGTAACCAAATAGTTAGCTATATCTGCATACCAAGGGGTCTTAGTAGTTACTGCAAACAAGTATTCATCAGGAAACTTATCCTCTACAGGAGAATCTTCTTTAGTATTCTGAATCCTAGACAAGAAATCAACTAGTGTATTTTGTTTCCCTGGTCTATCCAACACAGTAATATTGAATTCCTACAAAATTAGGATCCATCTTGTCACTCTGCCATTAGTAACAAGTTTGTTCATTAGATATCTAATTGCAGAATGATCAGTATGAATAAAAGTTTCATAGCCTATTATATAATGTCTAAACTTATTGATTGCATGAACAACAGCTAAAAACTCTTTTTCAGTTACAGTATAGTTCAACTCAGTGGGAGTCAAATTTTTACTGGTATAGTAAATGGAATAAGGGACTAAATCCTTTTGACCCAACACAGCTCCTAGAGCTATATCTGAAGCATCTGTAGAAATATGGAAAGGGAGTTTCCAATTTGGTCCTCTCAAGATAGGTGCTTCAGATATTCTTGTTTTCAAAGTTTCAAAGGCTAATTGACAATCAGGATCCCATTTGAATTCACAATCTTTTGTAAGCAGTTTGAAGAGTGGAGATGCTATTTTGGTGAAGTTTTCTATAAATCTTCTATAGTATCCAGTAAATCCTAGAAAACTTCTAACATCTCTTTGACAATTTGGAATAGGCAACTTGGAGATGACTTCAACTTTTGATCTATCAACCTTAATTCCATCTCCTGAAATATGATGCCCCAAAACAATACCTTCAGTAAACATCATAAAGCATTTTTCATGGCTTAATGAAAGGTTTGTTTCTTTACATCTTATAAGGACTTTTCCAAATTTTCTAATGCCTCTTCAAATGAATTACCATAAACTGTAAAATCATCCATATAAACCTCTACACAATCATGGATTAGATCAGAAAAAATTCCTAGTACTGCTCTTTGGAATGTTGTGGGTGCATTACATAACCCAAAAGGAAGCACTCGATAGGCAAAAGTTCCCTATGGACAGGTAAATGTGGTCTTATCTTGATCTTCAGGTGCTACCTGAATTTGATTATAGCCACTAAAACCATCCAAAAATGAAAAGTACTTTTTACTTGCTAATGTATCTAATACTTGATCAATAAAAGGCAAAGGAAAGTGATCCTTCAAAGTTGCTTTGTTCAATTCCCTGTAATCAATGCATACCCTCCATTTACCATTCTTTTTAGGTACTATAACCAAAGGAGAAACCCATCGGCTATCTGAAATTGGATAAATGAAGTTTACATCGAGTAGTTTTTGGAGCTCTTCTTTCACTATCTCCCTAAGATTTGGATTCATCCTTCTTTGAGGTTGTCTGATTGGTCTACTGTTTTCCTCAATATAGATATGATGGATACAAGTCTTAGGATCAATACCCTTCATGTCAGTATACTCCCATGCAAATGCAGTAGAATGTTTTTGCAAGATTTTGGTTAGTTCTTCTTGTTGTGACTTTTCCAAATGTTTGTTGATATTCAATGCTTTTCCTGGAAAAATCTCAATAGTAGAACTACCAAACTCTTCCATAGAGTAAAGAGACATTTGTCTTGATGATAAATATTCTATGTCAGATTCCAATTGAAATTGTGTGGGGTCATATTCTGAAGATGTCTCAAAATTTTCTAATGTGTTCAGAATTTGACTATCCTCACTGATTTCAGAAATGGTAAAGACAAGTTGTATAGTGTCCTCATCATCGACCCATTAATTGTCTCCTACTTCTGTGATTTCTTTTGCTGGAGGATACTAATTGAATTTCTTTGTCGAATTACCATTAGAAATGTACATATCCCTAGATCTACAACTAATGAAAGCATCAGCTATGGCTAGCCAAGGTCTTCCTAAGATAAGTGGGTGCCATCCTAGATTACTTTTGGGAGTCAAAATCATGAAATCTACTGGATATTCCCAAGAATCTAAGGAGACTGAAATATCTTCTAATACACCATCTGGTTTGATAACTGATCGATCTGCAAGTTGCAGTAAAGTAGGTGTAAAAAGAAGATTAGGAATTTTTAGCTGTTCCATAGTTTGTCTACTCATAATGTTGATAGCAGCCCCTAAGTCAATCAATGTGTTTGGAATTTCTATCCCATTTATATGTGTCTTGACAATTGGACTACCTGGATCTACATACTTTTGCATGGTAATTTTTCCCATCATGATATCTGCAATTTTTCCTACCAGGTGGATTCTTCTTGTATCTTTTAGTTTCCTTCTTGGTCTTTTGAGACTCAACTCCTTTATTGTTTTTGCTAGAATAGGAATCTCTCGAATGGCTTGTAGCAAGGGAATCTTGATACAAACATTCTTTAATTCATCTAGAAAATCATAGTTAGGCAACAAGATTTGTTTTTCCACCCCTTTATCAATTTGTAATCTTTCAGGGAAAGGAGGTGTGGATGAAGATGCATGTTGCTCAACTATAGGAGTTGTGGGGGTTAACTTTTCTTTCTCTTTTTGAATGTTTGAGTTTTGAAGAGATGCTTCCTCAGAACCCTTATTGACTTTAAGAGATTCCTCCTTAGAGGTATCTTGCTCTTGGACATCTATAGAAGGTTTTTCTAAAACTCTACCAGACCTGAGTTGTACATCATTGAGAGGAACAATCATATAGGTAGGAAATTGTTGTCCTTCTATCATGTAAGTATTATGAGGATTTTTATTGTTAGGATTTGGCAATGGCTGAGCTGGAAGTTGATTTGTCTTTTGCTGGAATGGAAGCATGAGTTGAGGATTTGGATTCTGCTGAGAAGGTTGTTGTTGTGGAAATGGCAATTAAAGTTGTGGATTTGGGTTTGGAAGTTGTGGAGCTTGTTGATTTTGAAAAGATGGAGGATATTGATAAAATTGAGAAAATCTCCCATAAGGATTTTGCATTCCTTGTGCCCATGACTGATATGAATTTTGAGGTTGGGGCCAAGGTTGTTGCCAAGGATTCCAATTTGGTGGGGGTTGAAGATTCATAGGGTTGCTAAACCCTTGAGTTTGTTGCCCCTGCCAAGGTCTTCTTGCAACAAAACAGAGAGATTCTACTGAATTTGGATCTTCTTGAAAGATAGCTTTGAGTCCAGGAATTGAAGGAAAATATTTGGTCTCATGATTCTCTGAGAAAATCATACATGTTTCTACAACTTTTGCATCCAAGGGACATTACCTTAAAGCATGTTTCTTCCTACATTTCGGACAAAATATGGCTAGAGCATCAGTTTCTGCTTTCTGCTTGTTTTGAATTTTAAGGGTGTCTAGTTGTTCGCTAAGGTTCCCTAAGATATCAGTTTTGAATTCATCAAGCATATTTCCAATCTCTGCCCTACTTACTGATCCAGTTGCATATTTTTTTGCCCTGATAAGAGAAGGATCTCTAGGCCCTTTTCCCGTTTTAGATTTTCCCCTTGAGAGATGGACAGATAGTTCTGTTATGTCACAAAGTGGAAGTTGAGAAATGTATCCTTTCCCCATCATGTTTAAAATATCTATCCATTCATCTCTGATGGATTTTAATATAAGGGCTTTCAAAGTTTCCTCATCTAAGTTGCTCATCTTTGCTCTTTTTAAGTTGTATTGAAATCTTTCAAGTAAATCTTCCAAATTTTCATCTTCTTTTTGCACCATTTTGAATACCTCATCCTTGTGATTGGTGGGCATGCAATAGTCTAGGTATCTATCCAAAAAAATTTGTTTCATATCATTCCAAGTCCTAATAGATTGGGTGACTAATCCCATGAACCATTTCAAAGCGGCTCCCTTCAATGTTGAAGGAAGCAGTTTGAGTTTTTGAGAGTCTTCCATATAGTCATAGGTTCGGCACACGACTTCAAACTCAAACAGAAATGTTTCAGGATCCTCACTTCGCAATCCATAAAATTTTGGGAGGACAGATGGTGAGATGTTTTTCATCGTTGTATGAGTTTCCTCATCAGCTATAGGGAATCCAAACGAGTTGTGTCCTTCCCTATTTCTTCCATTATTACCTTCACCTCCACCATTGATCTTTGCTCTTTTTAAGTTGTATTGAAATCTTTCAAGTAAATCTTCCAAATTTTCATCTTCTTTTTGCACCATTTTGAATACTTCATCCTTGTGATTGGTGGGCATGCAATAGTCCAGATATCTATCCAAAAATGTTTGTTTCATATCATTCCAAGTCCTAATAGATTGGGTGACTAATCCCATGAACCATTTCAAAGCGGCTCCCTTCAGTGTTGAAGGAAACAGTTTGAGTTTTTGAGAGTCTTCCATATAGTCATAGGTTTGGCACACGACTTCAAACTCAAACAGAAATGTTTCAGTATCCTCACTTCGCAATCCATAAAAGTTGGGGAAGACAGATGGTGAGATGTTTTTCATCGTTGTATGAGTTTCCTCATCAACTATAGGGAATCCAAACATGTTTTCTCCTTCCCTATTTCTTCCATTATTACCTTCACCTCCATCATTGTTTCCTCCTCCTCTACCTCTACCTCCAAATCCATCTACTACTTCCTCTGTCATGATAGTTTCTGTAGAGTTCTTAAAGTCCTCTGGTTCTTCTATCAAGGGAGGATGAAAGGGAGTTTCTTCCTTTTCTTCTTCAGGTGATTCTACTTCTTTGATTACAATATACTCTCCTGGAGAAGTAAAGAAAGGGTCTTTTTCTAAATGAGATTTGGTAGGTGGTATAGGAGAATCCTCTAATTCAGCTGCTCCTTGAATTCCAAGAATCTTAAGGCTAGGGGTAGATGGTGGTGAATCTTGTCTATGCCTTGAAGAAGATGGAGTTGTGAAAATCAAACTCTTGGCTTTAGCTATAAACCTTCCCCTAGAATCTCTTGCTCTATGCATGTCATTTTTTATTTTTAAGTTGGGCTAATAATTCTTTTTCTGATCTTCCAGGTCACACTAGGTGCAAGAAGAGAGCATACTTAAGAAATTATTGAACCAATAACTCTCTTTTCTGATCCTCCAGATCACACTAGGTGCAAGAGGAGAGCATACTTCAAGAAGTTATCAATTTCCCTTCTTTATATATATATTTTTAAAGAAATTGGCTACCTAGTTACACTTCCCCGGCAACGGTGCCAAAATTTTTGGTCAGTTTAGTGTGTCCTAAATTGCTACATTAATTTGTCAATCCGGGATTCGTAAGCTGATTAAGTGTGGCGCACTATATGTGCAAGATAACCTATCTCTTACTTTTTGTCGTTTTTGGATTTTTATTTATCTTGGTTGGTTTCCTAATGTGAGATGGAAATTCTAAAAGACAAGTATGGTTATGAATGTTCAAGGCAATGATGTCCTTTATAATGATTTCCCAAACTTCAAACTTCAAAAGGATTTTGAAACATACAATGAAAAAATTAATTCCTAAAAGAAAATGAAAATGTGCCACTATACTAGTTAAACAAACAATGAACTATTGATCATGAAACCCATTACCCTTGCTGCTGTCTAAACACAAAAGAAACTGTACTCAAAGAAATCCAAAGATTGCAAGCAAAGTAAAGCTAAAATCAAATTACATCAACTCATATTCTGACCCCTCACCATTAGTCTCGCTATGGCTTTCGGAGGTAATCATAAACAACTCGAGTAATCTGATATCTAATTTGCAGAAAAATAAACTAATACCAAATTACACACTCATACTTCAATCCCTCACCATTAGTCTCGCTATGGCTTTCGGAGGTAATTGATAATGACATGAGCAATTTAATATCTAATTTGCAGAAAAATAAACTAACATCAAACTACACATTCATACTTCAATCCCTCACCATTAGTCTCGCTATGGCTTTCGGAGGTAACTGATAATGACATGAGCAATTTAATATCTAATTTGCAGAAAAATAAACTAACATAAAACTACACATTCATACTACAATCCCTCACCATTAGTCTCGCTATGGCTTTCGGAGGTAACTGATAATGACATGAGCAGTTTAATATCTAACTAACTAGTAAAGCAAATGTACAAAACTGAAATGAATAAAACAATGCTGGAAAAATTAAGAAAAAGAAATCAGCAGAAGGACAAGATTGATTCCATGTCATTAGTCATTATAAAATTATGTGAAAATGCCCGGGCTACCTATTGTAATCTGGAACAAAAACACTGATCAGTTAACAACAATATAAAAACATGAAAAAAACTATGGACAGAGATAAAACGTTAATACCATAAGAGATGTGATATGTACACATGAATAACTATGACATAATGAATGTAAGGAAATAAAGCATGAAACTATACAGCAATACACAAAACCTTGGCGTGTGCAAGGGCCCTCTGCACAATCCTCGGGCAACAGCTATCGACCACGAATTATACTTATGAACAGAGTCTTCTCAGATATTTAAAATGCACTCATAACAAGGGAATAATGTCACGGCACAGTGGCTTTCTTTTCAACAGAAATTACATTATAGCCGCTAACTACCATGCATATGAGAATGCATTATTTATAACAGAGGATGACATAACTAATTTCCTAAAATCTACGCTGATAGAAGACACGTGAACAACCACGTCCATAAATTTAGCATTATGGCTGCCGTGAAGATTAAATCTATGGAAGGTGGCTGTTGGATTCGGCTTATGGAGCAGTCCACAGGTGTTGATATGTCCCCTGAGAATTAGGAACGGCCACGCAAGTCTTCATGTGGTGAAAAACAGAGTTCTGTCACCGTAGGACTCTTAAGTTGACCACCGCTTGACTTCCTTTGACCACGGCCTTCTTTGGTGAATTAGACTGAGCCAGTAGGACTCGGTCCATGTCCATGCCATTTCCAACTTGCCCATATGGCTTGATTTGCCTGAAGAAACCTGAAATATAGACTTTAACAAAATGGCTGCAGAAAGTTGACGCAGCTGTGGAAAGTGACAGGATTCCGCAGCTAAATGAGCAAAAATCTAATTCAAACAGCAGACACAAAACATAGTTAAAAACCACTTTAAATGCTCTTTTATGATTAATATGCAATGATTTTGATGACTTAGGAGGTCCAGATAAATGGAAAAGTATAGAAAGGTGTATAGGAAAGATGTAAGTTTGGGACTCAACAGTCTCTATTTGGTGGAGTCTCGCCATCAAATACTTGGAACATCATATCTTCCAAATATGCATCAAATCAACAACATGTGTTGTTTGTTGAAGTGTTCAAGAGACTTTCAAACCAAATTTGCTTCCTTCTCCATACTTGTGTAACTTTCTTGTATAGCTTGGTTGTTGTGGTTTTAGCTTGTTTAGGGACCCATGTTAGATTACAATCATGAGCCACCTGCCCAATGTTATGGAAATTGAAGCACTCCATCTTGTTCATGAATGAGTAATCCTGACTTCTTCTTACAAAATTTCTTCTGGAAAATTAACAAGGACCATTATATTTATCTCTATGATATGCCCTACAATCCTTTTCCATAGGGCAAAAGTTTGTACAGGAATAGCAATAACCAAAAAATATACTTTGGTGCCTGGGAGATGAATATTTCCTTGATGTATTTCTGGAGTCTTTTTGCCTTGGGATTCTTTGATGATATTCACTGTCTTTTGTATTCTTGACATCATTTGCAAGTCTCCTTGGAGTAGGATTTCTTCCATTGTTGTCTTGAATCTTCTACTTGCCTTTGTTGGAATAGGGATCACCAACGTTTATTCTTGGCTTCCTCACATTCTTGTTTTTTGAAACATTATCATTCTTGCTTGAGGATTCACCTACATAGCCAAGACCCAATTTATCAAGGGGAGACCTCTGATGACTTAGGATGTCATCTAGGGTTTGAGAGCTTTTCAAGCTCTTATTCAGAAATTCAACTTCCTTTTTAAGAAAGACAATTTCTCCTTTAAGCTTTTCACAATCTTCATCTTTCATAACTAGTTTCTTCTTCATTTATTCCATCATCCTTATTGCTTCATGTGCTTTAATTTTAACAGAGACAATATTTGATTTCATTATGATGACTTCTTCATTCTCCTTTGCTAGACTGCTCTGCATTTCTTCTTTTATTCTTGTAGCTTCACATGTTTCGGCCTTGAGAAGATTGTTGTCTGATTTTAGTTTCAAGATTTCTTCATCCTTTTCTTCTAGTTGGCATATCATGGTGTTTCTCTCCTTTTATGCTTCATCGAATTGTCCTTCTATGAATGCCAAAGTTTCCATCACCTTATTGGCTCCTTTCACTTGCTTCCTTTCTTCTTATAGTTGAGATCTAAGAGAGGATATCTCTTCCTTATATTGACCAATCTCTGCTTGAAGATTGGTCAAGCTCTTAAGTCTTTGTTCAAGGTGGCTTGACAATGTTTCTTCCCTTTTCTTTTCCTTATCCAATTGATTTGTCATAGATATGACTTCTTCATGATGCTTTCTTTTGTTTTGATGAAATTCCTCTCTAAGTTTGGCGAGCTCCTCATCTCTTTCTTTTACTTGAAGCTTAACAAAGTCAAAATCCTTCCTTGTCTTGTCTTGGTTACCATCTTGCACTTTCTTCTTAAGTTCCTCATTTTCCTTTTTCAAACTGTTAATCTCTTTCATGGAAGCCATAATTTTATTTAGGAGATCTTCTTCAAAGTCTTATTTTTTCTCTTCATCTTCTAGGTCTTCTTTAGCCTTGTTGTTATCTGTCTTATCTTAAACTTCCTTGATGGATTCTGGAATTCTTTCTTGTTTTCCATCATATTCTTGACTAAAGATCATTGTCAATGCTCCTTTTGAGTGAAGATCATGAAGTTTTTCCCATATGACTTTTGCTGATGAACATTTTTCAAAATTGGCCTTCACAGAACTTGTTAACCCATTCAAAATTTCCTTCATTGCTCTTATATTGTACACCTTGGATTCTTTGTCCATCGTGTCATTAGTAATTACTGATTTCCAAACTTTTATTCCTTGAGTCTTCAAGAAATTCCTCATTCTTGCCTCCCATATATCCAAATTTCCATTGAACAATGGAGCCTTCACAAATTGATTGACTTCAATTTCGATGGTCGAGGAAGACACATATTTAGAAGGATTGGACACTTTATTCCTTGGCTTTGTCATTTGTGTCCTAATGATCAACGTTCAAGCTGTTAGGATTTCAGTGAAGGTACTAGATCTGAAACTAATTGTTGGAAATACTGAGAGGGCGGTGAATCAATATTTTTTTTCAATTGTTAATTTTACCAGTTAGATCACTTATATTTAGAACACGAAATGAACAATGATGGAATAAATAATTTTATTAATTTCTTCTTTACAATAACTAAAGTACAGTAATGATATAGGGCTCCAACCCTAGATGAAGACTCCAATATTCCAGGCTCCAACCTGTATTGTGCCAAGCACCTACTTGGTCTTTCGAAGGCTCCAACCTTGTCAATTTGAGGGACCAACGTCTAACGCTCCAACCCTATCTTTGGTATAGGCTCCGGCCTGGTTTCTTGAGGACTCGAATCCTCTAAGGCTCCAATACTATCTTCTAAGACACAGACCTAGTCTCTATTAGGCTCCAACCTCTTGCTTCATTTCATCAAGATATATTTGGTTATACTTCAGGGCTCCCAATGTCTTCTTCAATGAGCCCTAACAATCTTCATCTTACTCTTCACTGCAGTCTACACATCTCGTCATCAATGACAACCTTTTCTTTGTATGAAGGTGTCTCCACTACTCTTCATGACCTAAACACTTTCTTCAAGGTTACCTCATGATGGCCTCAATGCATCATGGTCTTCAAGGCAGGTCTACAAAATTCTCTCCAATCTACCTTTCCAAAACTTCAAGTCTTCTTCAACAAGATTTCTATGGCTGATCCAAGAATGTATGTCTTCAATATTTCTTCTACAAGCTTACTAGATGCTTCTCTTCAACAACAACTTCATAAAAGCTGCTTTGACAAGGATTTCAACTTGCTCCAAAAAAGTGTGCACAAAGTGCTCTAGGGCTAAGGTAAAAATTTTTAAACAATGCACCTTCAAGACTATTGTAAACACCTTCTACAAGAAGCTCCACAATGTCAAGATGGCCTCCAAGTTTTCTTGAACCATGCACTAGGGATTGCCTCAACAAGATGTCAAATCTTCAATGACTGCTGCAAAGGGGCTTCTATAGTTCTGCTCCAAATATGACAGTCAACTGCACAAATCTGAGATTATCTCTACAATCCGAGTTCACAAGTAATGACTGTCCATTGTACACGATGAAATATCACAAATCCAGGCATTATTCTTGACAGTACGAGCCTTCACTTACTGATCTGACGTAATTGTGGTAAATTCTGAGTTAAGGAGGTGACAGTCCACAACAAGGTATGCTATGGGACTTGTTCATACGTTGACTGTAGGTGTGTCTCTGAGATTTTTTTTCAAGCACTATAATATACGTGTGTCTCTGATATATCCTTAGCCCACCACAAAAGGTTAACCACAGTTTTTAGTATGACTTTGACTGAGATTATTGGCCTACTATAGTTTAGACCTGCTGCTATTATCACAGTCACAAAAAAGATTCCTTAATTTTGTGTTAACTTACCTTCCATTCACTGTAATTACCTAAGTGATACTTGGGAAAAATTTGTCCTTAATTTGGTCTTCTATTCCAGTAACTAATTCTAAAAAAGGTGCCAAAAATCTGAGCTCGAAGAGACTGAAATTCTGTGGTGTAAGAGCTGCAATAGGACACTGTTCAACTTTCTGAGCTTCTATAGGATGACACAGTTCTGAGGTAAATTGAGCACACAAGTTTTTGGTATGGAGGGTTTAATTTACCCCCATATTTCACTTGTCCAAGCCTTTTGAAACTATTTAGAGCCTTCCACACAAGATTGTCCCGAAGCTAACTAAAATGTAGTCCCTCCATAGAAGTATCCTGAGCTGTCACACAAATACTATGTTTCCCAAACAAATAATCCTTCTCAGCCTCCTTGAAAAAATTTCCCAAATGCTATAATCATGACCTCATTTTTTTAACTCCTCGACCTCCTGTAGGTTATGTCTAAAATTCTATCTTTGCACCAAAACGTTTCTACCAAGAATGAGGATTTACACTTATATTTATAATATTTTCGACCTCTATGAAAGGACGTGACAGTTGGGTGAAGGAGCCGACACGAGGAATTGAGTTTAGATCAGCTAGAAATAAAAATATAATATTAAAAATTGAAAAATCATTTTCTCTACAACTACTAGGAATTTTCGTGCAAGTAGTAGCTCATTAGAAAGATAAAAATATACTCTATAAGATGGTATATGATTCAATTTTGAAGGATGCCTCTAAGGTGGTAAAACAATTTTTCTTTTACTGTCCTTAATTTTTTGTGTGCAGAAAGTGAATACGACAGCATGGCTTCTTCATTGCTTGGCTTCTCCTTTCTTTGTCTTCTCCATTGTTTGTCTTATCAATCATAGGATCACAGTTTCATCATGTAGGAAATCCATGCAATCATGATAGGTTTAGCATCATGTATTCAATAATAGTGCAGTAATATCTCATAGTGCACCATCATCATTAGGAAAGTTCTAAGATAATAAGATAGTCTTCCAATCACCAAATGAGATCAAGTGCATGCAACATTAGATCATGTACTTCTTACGGCTTCCTTCATTAGTGGTTTGAATTATTCATGCCTTGACATCTTCATTGATGGTATCCTAGTCAACCAAGAGTCATGGCATCATCATCTGGAACTAGACATCTCACGAATATTGACATCTCAATCAATGCCATATTTACATCAATGACAACTTTGATTAACAATTAATCGAAAGAAATTTATCTACATTATGCATCACAAAAGTATTAGATCTAATAGAATCTAACACATTAAGTATGTGAGAATTGAAAGCACGGGATTATATCTAAGAATCCATTTTGGATTGCAGAATGTTCACACAGACATAATAATTAAATTCAAAAAGACATAGCAAGGTAATAGGCTACTTATCCAATTTCCACATGAGAAATAAGAGACCACATAAATTATCAAACATGAAGGATTTTCTTTCCGCTTCATTATTCAACTAATAAATAATATAAGATCAACCCGCATTCATTCCACAACAATTATAGAAGTAATAATATTGAACATATAAGGAAGAACTTAGTTTCTTTGGTTTAGGCTGCTAGGGGAATTCCACCACAAAAAGGAACACTCCTCTAGACCAAAGAGAATCATACCTTTACCACTTCTCCACCTGTGCTGGTTTCCCCTTTCCGACAGTATCAAACAGCGACTTCCTTACAGACTCCAAGTCTTACTAAGGTTTCTACTAGTCAAATCGCTCAGGAATAAGGTTTCCATTGGCCAACCATCTCATGAATACCTTCTGTCGCAACATCCTTCGCTTCCCCAACAACGTCCTCTTGAGGAATTTTCTTCTGTCCTCCAAATTTCCCTCAATTTCCCTAATCTGATATTATTTATCTTCAGAGGGTGGGAATAATTGTCTCGGAATAAGTGTCTCCAGGTGTTTGGCAAGAGAAACTTTCACTTAGTGTCCCTCCTAGCCATAACCAATTTGAAAAGACATAAACTAAAAAAAAACAATTTTAAATATTAAATTGCTAGAGTTTTCAGAATTACTGGGGTAAAAATAAATTAAATATATAATTTTCACTTGGTTGTTACATAACTAAAATATATATATCATACAATATTATATTCATATATAATAATAAACATTAATAATTGCATACATTTTATATTCATTCTCATTTTTTATTTTTATTAAAAAAAAAATAATCTTTATAAAATATGAAATGTATCGAGTTAAAATATATTTTTAAAGTAGTTATATGTTTATTTTTTCTTTTTAGATTTAGTTAAAAAAATATTATAAAGTGGTTACCACTGCATTGGTACAAGGTATTATAACAAAAACTATTTACAAGTTAATAATGGTTAAAAAATATTTAAATTTTATCTTTGCACATACCTTAAACAATCCATTGAAA
This sequence comes from Pinus albicaulis, assembly GCA_034641835.2. Taxonomy (NCBI): domain Eukaryota; kingdom Viridiplantae; phylum Streptophyta; class Pinopsida; order Pinales; family Pinaceae; genus Pinus; species Pinus albicaulis. Next base: position 1,420,801,466 of record CM076577.1, read on the forward strand.
AATGCATTTTTTGTTGTTGTATGTTTGACCCAGTTATATTAATTTATAACAAGACAATAACCAAAATAATACATTGAAAAATTCATTTTTTTTGTGATAGGTTTGACTCAGTCATATTAATTTATAACAAGACAATGACCAATCAAACTATCTAGAAGGATGCATAAAAAAATGCATAATAAAATTTTATTTAAGTTTTTAATTTGAAAAATATTTAATTTGATTTTATTTTGGAACTTTAGTCACTTAAATTTATATTTTTACCCTTGTATAAATTTATCATTATGATAATATATTACATTTATATTATAAATTATTAAGTTCTTTATCGAATTAGTTAAGAACATCAATTTATTAAGACCTCAGAAAGAGATCAAATATCTTATCTCTCTCTTAATTGGTAAACCTTAAGCTAAAATAGATATACGCTCCTGAGATTCCAATGAAAATATATTCCAATTACAATTCTTATATTTGAAAATCATTTTCTTCAACATAGATAATAATGCATAGTGCGTGAAAATATATCAATGATTTGAATATTTTGTAAAAAGATAAAGATATATATGTATATCACAATAATTCAGTGATGATGATGATGATGATTACCATTCGTTAAGACCAATGCAATCTATCAGACGTTAAGAGAGGAGAAAGAATCTAACTTTTATTATTCAAAACCTTGTTTCTATGGTCAAAGGGAAGGAAAATAAGTGCTCCAAGATCGATATAGGTGGATTGGCTTCATAGGTCGAGAATATTGGAAGTGTGGCAAATGGTAGGGAATTGAGAGAGAACATGAGTAAGAGTTGGGAACTCTAAAAGGAAGTGTTTTTCATCTTCCACCTTCTTATAATCGCAAATCTGATAAATTCTATTGTTCCAAGGGGCCTTGTGAATATACCACCACATGGTCTCACTCCAAAGCTCATGGGAATTAGTTCTTATCTTAGCCATGTTCATTTTTTTCTTATTTTTGGAAAACAAAAAGATATAATTCTCATTATGAAGGGTGGGGTCGATGACATCCTTATAGTATCTTAGCTTTGTTTTACCCTCCAGCTCTTGATCCTCTGACAGATTTTTCTTAAACTTCAAGGTAATATTATTTTTTATATTATCTTTGCCTCCCATATTGAACTCCTCCTTATGTCCCCAATGTTTGAGCAATGACTAGGAATCCTTAAGCCACCCGCGCTTGAGGGGAAGGTGAGGGTTTTGAATATAGTTAGAAGCAACTTTAAGGAGACTTTTTTATTCCATGTTTTCAAGCTTCTTCTTATACATTAGATATATAAATATAGTCATAATTTCAATGGGGGACAAACTATATCATATCAAGAGGATAGGATAGGGAGTATTTCCCTTAATCTTAAGTTTTTAGGTTATGAATTACTTTTGAATCATCTAAATATTCCTCTATGACTCTTTGGATATAATGAAACCCCAACCTTCACATCCGTATAAGACAACAAGGGCGACAGGGGTCTCAAAGAGGAACATATTTTTACTAAAAATGTAAAGATCAACTGACTTACAATTGTTTTGAAGCTCATCATAAGCTTTCTAGCCCCCAAGAATCATTCTCTCGATGCTATAATTCCAGTTGAGATGATGAGGGAAGTCAATGCCCAAATACTTATCAGAAGAAACATGCTCTAAGCATTGGTTATTATACACGAAACTACCATGGGTGATATTTTTGGAGTTAATGATAATGATTTTAGTCTTGTTAGTATTAACTGTCATGCCCATATTGGAGTAGTAGTCATGAAGCATTCGGAGTTGGTTGTCAATGTCATCATGGATTTTTCAAGAAGAACGATATCATCAGCATAGAGGAGAAGAGTAATGAGAACACCAGCAATCTCAGTGCCCTTACACCCTATAGATTCGATACACTCCTCTATTTTATCGATGTATAATAGATAGATTGTATCAATTATATATTTGGCCAAATTGTATAACTTATATATTTTTAATTATTTGTGGATTCAATTTAGTTTTTTAATCTACTCATGTCAACTCTAAAGAAAATTCAATATTTATGTTTTCTATTAAGTTCAATATATATGTTTGGACACCTAATCCTCTATGGGTAGGTGTGGAAGCTAGACAGTCAAAGAGTAGTCCAAGTTACCTTGGAATGTGCAATCCAAGAGTCACACCAATTTATTATAAATGTACATATATGGTGAATAATAAGATAACTCACACTTATCTTTCTCCTATTTGTGTTTAATTTCTTTTGTACCATTCATGTCTTTAACATGGTATCAGAGCCAAAACTTTAGTAACCTGCTCAATCTTGTGAGAGCCATTTGTTTTTGTGGCTTCTGTAAACATGGGCTTCTTTGTCTCAAGGAAGCTTATCGGTTTGTGTCTTTATGATCTCTTGACATGACATATGTAACACATTCAAATCTTCTCTTTTGGTATAGTTCCATGAAATGTTTCCTCAGCTTTTCCATCATTTTCTGTGAGCTCCAGGAGCAAATACTGCTGCAAACATGTGCATGTTCAAAACCTAACGCACATACCTGCATTCCCTACGTTGTGCACTTGCATTCCCTACACTGTCTGTGCACCGTTATAGCATTCTAGTTACTCACCTGGTGCCTCCACATAGGATGTCAGATATATTCTAGCTGTGATTTCTGACCATTTCTATAGAAACTTAGAAAAATGTTCCCTTAGCATTTTAATAGTTTTTCATAAACGCACTCGTGGCTCTTGCACAACTAACTTGTTGCATTCTTCCTCACACCATTGGTCGACTTCTGCATACCCACTGTGCTCCTCCTTGTAGCTCTGGTCCCTAAACAGTTGGTCCTTGACTCTTTCAAATTTTATAGTTTCACTGCATGAAAATGTTTGTATCCCATAGTGGACAAGATATTATCCTGAGAGAGGCACAAACTGAATGAATGGTGGTGCTCCATGTTAAACTAATCCCTCATCCCCTCAACCTCTCCATAATCTCCAGTCCACAGTCAATGATGGCTCTTTCCCCTACGGTTCGAACCCACACCGCGCCTCTCCTACACTATTAAGCCTCTCACATAGCTACATTCCCCGACTCACCTTCCCAATTTCTCTTACGGCAGCAAGCAGAGGCTCGAAATGATGACGGGAAGGGTGGAAGCAGCTGGTTCTACATAATAGGCTTGGGTGCAATCGCACGATATTTGGACATTATCTGCTCTATCCTGGAAGCGAAACAGGAAGTTGCAACCCCATAGCGCATGAGGAAACACCCTCCCAGATCGAACCAATTCATCATTATATAATTATATTGTCACCTCCTGCAGATCTCCTCCACTACCTTCGCGCACTATCCACACTTGCATGTTGTCCCAACCTCCCTCCACACTTACGCGCTTCACCATTCTGTGGCTCCCTACACCAGTGCCTTCCTGTCCTCCCTCCATCACTCCTACGCCATTTTCATTCCACTCCTCAAATGTTGCCTCCTCCACATTCCGTCGGCATCCCCTTCCCTCCTACCAGCCCCCCTTCCCGCAACCCCTTCTCACTACCACGCTGCTTGTCCACTCCCTACCTCCCCTCACTCCCTACCTACCCTCCACCTTCTCCCTCTACCTCTCTCTCACGCTACCACCTTTGCACACCCCCTCACTCCCCATCCCCGCTGCTTCATCTACAACCTTCCCACTCTGGTTGGAACAGTTCATAATATTCCATCGACTCCACCATAATAGTCTATCATATAACTTGCACAAAAAAAATTAATGCGTAACACTTGATCATCAGATCATCAGCACAATAAAAGTTCCATGTATATTGCCCTTGATAAGAAGCAATAAAAATTGAGGGGGAGCCTATGGTAGGAGAGTTCAAGAAATGGGTACCAAGGGGAGTGTCACCTACTGGAGAGGGTGAAGAAGCAACCACCTTCTCTTCTTTTGATGCATAGACTTCCTAGCACACTGACCATGATTACGGTTGTATCTTGTTTCACTAGAGCCAAGGTTATAGGGTCATGCAAAGGGTGTTGTCACTTGTTTCCTTTCTATGTAATCCATTGCAAATAACTTAGCACCGGATTTAGAAACTAGATAGTAGACAAAGGGAACCCAACTAAGGAACGTGCAAACTGTGCGATCTATGGGTGAGATAAATCAAGGTGTTGGCTTGTGCACCAACACATACATCCAATGACAGTTTGTGAGGTGATGGTGAAGGAATTTGGCATAAGTCTTATTGACATGGAGACAGCGAAAGAGTTATTTGTGCATCCACAACGTTGAAAGCTACTCGTCAGTTGGTTTTTATTCAATGATCAGAATGTAATTTTCATCTCCAGCCTGTTTATAGCCATGATGACGTTCCCATTCTCCATATTTTTCATCATATAAATGTTTTCTTCTTTTGTGTCAAGTTCCTTAGGTCGATCTCGTAAATTTTGGCTTCTTCAGCAGCAAAAATTGTGATACTGGGGTTTTTATTTGAGTACAATGGTGGCTCTGTACCTGAAAATGGGAGTTATATATTTAGTTTGTCACTTCTTATGAAAAAAAAAATTGCAGTGCCTACAGAGAAAGTAGTGGCCTTCTCTCTTTTTTTGAACTTGGCAACAATATGAGAAACATGTACAACAAAGTGAACCTAAAATATGAAAATAGTTCTTTTTGAAGGAGAAAAATAATTAGTATTTTTCACCTTAAAGGGCTATTATACACTGGTTGTTTGATGCACATTTACAAAATATTTTGCTGTGAAAATCTATTATTAGTGGGTGTTGTTTCTTCTCTACATGTTCATAGTTGTGATCATTTTTTAATATGGAGAAAATTCATGGAGTATTAGAGTTATTAAGCACTCTAATATTATCTGCTGGTAGAGACACAATTATAATTAGAAGGGACACTTTGTCTAATATCAAGGTCTGTCTATGAGATGTGCAAGAAAACATTGAATTTTTACAGTTGGAGTCTCAGCTTCAGCAAGAAGAATTACATCAACGGAGTCATCATTCTGAACCTATTTTTGTTGAGAACATTGAAATAGACTCCCATAAGAAGTAAGCCAATAACATTGCGGTTGATTCACATTCAATGCCAATTATAAGAGAAAATTTGCATTCAGAAGTAAACATCTATCCTGCACCTCCCAAGCCCATAATTAGACCTTTGGAAGAGCTTGTCCACAACAAGCATAGAACTGGTCTTGGATATAATAAAGAATTTTCCTTTCATATTCCATACCATTCCAAGCACATAAAATTTTAGAGTGTTAGATTTCTTCATGATAGCTCACCTTCAGTTGTTCTAGATCATACTCCTCCTCCAAAGAAGCAACAAAAAATTGTAAAATGCTATCACTGTGATCGAGGTGGCCATATGAAAGATCATTGTTTCGATATTCACCCATGCAAGCAATGTGGTCGGCACACCCATTATTCACACAGATGCTTCAAAGACAAGCCTCCTCCAATAACAATGATTCATCTTGGATGGATCACTTCTTGGCAATGGGAATCAACAACCAAGAATATTTTTAAGTCGCATGTCAGAACTTGTTCTAGAATATTAAGCAATCTTACAGTTAAGTTTTTTCCATCATCTCACATTCTACCTGACAGGGGGGGAAATGGTGGTCATCTACAAACCTCGAAGCCACATCAAGTGAGCCTGAGCTAGAACCTGTCATTCCAAATTCAGAGTTGTAGCCAGAGACACAACAGTTCAAGCGAGCCTATGCCACGACCTATCATTCCAGATTCAGAGTTGTAGCTAGAGACATGGACGCCCATGAGCATGCCTTTGGTTGGTGGAAAGGCTTAAACCATTAATACGAGGTTCATATTATTCCTCTTCAAAAAATTCAGGAAACTTCCTCTAGCAAAAAACTTCAGCTTCCTCCCATTTTTGGTAGAGTTCCAGGAAATTCATCAAGCATTCCAGAGTTTGTGGTCATCCTTAAACCATCATAGGTTGTAGATCTCCCTTCTTCTAGGTTGAACGTCTCCCTCTTCAAATACAAGGGGCACTTCCTCTACCAAAAGCCCTCGGCTTCTTGCTAGATTTGGAAGAGTTCCGGGAACTGCAATAAGCATTCCAGTGTTGGTGGTCATCCTTAAACCACCTCTTTATGCCAAAATTTCAAAGAGTTGGTTCAACCTAAGTGCTTCCATGCATACTTTGTAGATTTTTATTACAACTGTCTTCTTGGACTTACACACCCCCTCAGCTTAAGGGGGGGATGTTGGACACCTAATCCTCTATAGGTAGGTGTGGAGGCTGAACAATCAAAGAGGAGTCCAAGTGACCTTGGAATGTGGAATCCAAGAGTCACACCATTGTATTATAAATGTACATCTATGGTGAATAATAAGGTAACTCATGCTTATCTTTCTCCTATGTGTGTTTACTTTCTTGTTTACCATGCGTGTGTTTAACAATAAACATAAATGTTTAAAATTGACATAGAAATTATTAATATTAATATTCCTATTATTATAATATTTTTATGATTATTATTAATATTATATTTTTTGTTAATATTAATATTAACATTATTACTATTAATTATTTAAAATTAAAATTAATATTGATTAATATTAACATTAATAATAAATATATATATATATTTCAAATTAATAAAGAAATTATTAATATTAATATTGAATACCAATATCTCTTTTAATGTGAATTAATATTAATACTATATAAATTTACTATTACTATATTATATTACATTGATATTATAAATTATTAATTTCTTTGTCTAATTAGTTAAGGAAATCAATTTATTAAGAGTGTAGAAAGAGATCAAATATCTTAACTCTCTCTTGATTGGTAAAACCCAAGTTAAAATAGATAAATATAGGCTCCTCCCATTCCAATGAAAACATATTCCAACTACAAGTCTTGTATTTGAAAATCAATTTCTTCAATACAAATAATAATGCATGAACATATATCAATGAATTGAATATATATATATATATATATATATATATATATATATATATATATATATATATATATATATATATATATATATATATATATATATATATATATATATATATATATATATATTTATATATTTATTCCAACAATTCAATACAATATATAGATTGTATCAATTATATATTTGGCCAAATTGTATAAATTATATATTTTAATTATTTGTGGATTCAATTTCAACTCTATAGAAAGTTCAATATTTTTTATTTTCACTAATATTAATAAACATTGATAAACGTGAATGTTTTAAACACATAGAAATTATTAATGTTAACGTTATTATTATTATAAATATTTCATAATTATTATTAATATTATTATTTTTTGTTAATATTGATATTGATATTATTAATATTAATTATTTAAAATTAAAATTAATATTATTAAAATCAATATTCATTAATATTATGATTAATAATTTCATAATATAGATTGGTATTAACATTAATAATAAATATAAATATTTCAAATTAATCAAGAAATTATTAATATTAATATTGAATATCAATATCTCTTTAAAGTTAATTAATATTTATGCTATATAAATTTATTATTATTATATTATATTACAAAAAATTAATTTATTTTTCTAATTAGTTATTATGTATGTTATTAAATTCAATATCTATGCTTTTTAAACATTGATAAACATAAAAGTTTAAAATTCAAATAGAAACTATTAGTATTAATATTATTACTATTATAAATATTTTGATAATAGTTATTAATATTTTTATTTTTGTTAATATTTATATTAATTTTATTAATATTATTTATTTAAAATTAACATTAATATTGTTAAAATTAATATTAATTGATATTAACAAGTACCTAGGAATTGATATTCATCATAAGCTCAACTGGAATTATAGAATTCAGAAAAGGATAAATGGGGGGTGGAAAGATTATTTTGGTCTTGAAAATAATTGTAAAACGGAAAACCTCGTAATGTGGGATAGGAAGAAGTTCCTCTTTGAAACTTTAGTCACTCCTGTTATCTTATATGGATGTGAGGTTTTGGGGTTGCAGAATCTCTAGAGAATCTTGGAGAAATATTGAGCAAATCCAGAAGTGTTTTATAACTTATAACCTTAAAATTAAAAGCAATACACCCTATCCTATTCTCCTTATAGAAGCAGGTTTTTCCCCTGTCGAGAGCCTAGCTATGACTAGGCTTACATTGTACAAGCACGAGTTCAATAGCATAGGAGACCATAGACTTCCTAATATAGCTTTAAATTCGAGCCAAAACCACCTAAGGCTTAAATTAGGTTGGTATAAAGACACCAGGGCCTGGTTAAACCATTGGGAGATCGACGAGAATGTTTCATTGCAAAACATTAAGAACATTAAAAAAATTGTTACTTCTAAGTTCAAAGAAAAAATGTGGTGTGAGAAAGATCTAGCAGCGAAAAGAAAATTAAGATATTATAAGGAGGTCATCAACCCCACCCTAGCAGATCAAAAGTATCTCTCTGTTTTAACTATCTCAAAGAAGAAAATTAATATAGCCAAGATGAGAACGAACTCTCATGAGCTCCATAGTGAAACAAGTCATTTGACAGTTCCTAAAACACCATGGATGGAAAGGATTTGCCATCTCTGTGAGAATATGAACATCGGGGATGAAAATCACTTCCTTTTAGAGTGCCTCGAGTACAACCACATTAGAGCTCAATTTCATAATCTTTGTTACAATACTGACCTTCCTAGCCTTTTAAGATGTCAAAATTATAGTGAGCTCGGGAGGCTTCTCTCCAAGCTTTTTGAGAATAGGAATAAAATCTTAAATCAAACTAAATAACTCTTTTCTTTAGGTCTGACAGACCAAAGATTTTTCTAAGTGGACGTTAACCATCATCATCATCATCATCATATTAATAAACATCGATAAACATAAATGTTTAAAATTGAGATACAAATTATTAATAGTAATATTATTACTATTATAAATATTTTGATGATTATTTATAACATTATTATTTTTATTAATATTATTAATATTTTTTAAATTTGAATTTGACATTAATATTATTAAAATTAATATTGATTGATATTAATATTAATAATTTAATAATATAGATTGATATTAACATTAATAATAAATATAAATATTCAAAATTAATAAATAAATTATTAATATTAATATTAAATATCAATATCTCTTTTAATGTTAGTGGATATTAATATTAATAATATTAATAATAAATATAGATGCTAATGTTAAACATAGAAATTTATATACAAGTAAATTGTTTGTTTATACATTAATGTGAACATTTCGGTTGAACATTAATATAAATATTGCATTAAATAATAGGATTAATAACTTTAGGTTTATTTAGGTTTAATGATATTAGAATTTAACCTTTGGTTTTTTTAGGTTCAATGGCATGAGAAATTAAAAAATTGGTATTTTTATATTATTTGGCTCATGTAGCATTAGGTATTTTTATAACTTGAAGTTTATAAGATTAAGTTTTTTAATATTAAAAAAATTGTTTTTATGTTGATATTTATGTTGAACATCGAACATTAACATCAATATTAAACATAGACATTATTACGGACATAAAAATAAATTTATTAACATTAATAATATTGGATTATAAACATTAGGTTTATAAAATTGTGATTTCTTTTTCACTACTGTAATAATGTTCTAAGTATTGCTTATATGATTTTGTACAATATGTATATGTGAATTTGACTATATTTGTCCATGGAAAATTGTGTGTGTATGTTACTTTTAATTCTATTCAATGCTAATTGAAAATTGTTTTATGGATATCATGTCTGTCTTCTTTTATGTTAATGTTAGGCGATTTCTTTGTTTCATCTTGGATCTAGCTATTTGGAGTTGTCTTGAATTTGAGATTACTGAAATTGTTTTCTTCTCACTCCCTTTATTGGTTGTGATAAAGTTTAGCACTATTTGTAACCAATGGAAGAATGTTCTGCAAAACCCTTGTTTCTTATTATGTTGCAAGCATATCTCTGCAAATGAATTTGGATTTCTAGTCCATTTCCTCAATAATCAAGACAATTATTTTTATTTTGAATACCTTAATTAGAATGGGCACATATCTCAGTCTCATTTGCGCCTCATAGTTTCAAGATACAAAGAAGAGTCTATTGTTGTACCAATGGTAGTTTTATCGTTACCAAGAGAATGCTCCCATTCACGCAACTATTTTTTAATGGTTCAATACGAATTGGAGACTGGGGATTCTTTTTGTTATTGGAAAATGTAAGAAAAAAAATATGAAAATGTTTTTCTAAAACATATCTATGATAGAATTCAGTGTAAATTTTATGTTTATAGGAGTCTTGATAGGGTTTGGAGAAGGGCTAATCTTCCATTTGGTGGCACTTCACCCCCTCAGAATGCAGTGTTTTATAAAAGTAAATTATTTTAGCTCTATCTGGCCAAGGAATATGAAGATTATTGTCGATATGGGTATACAATATACTGGTTTGATATAATAAAAAATTAATGAGGTTTTTCATTTGTTCCAATCACTGACTTATGGTGTATGTCATTATCAATATACATGAATCAATTGCTATGCCTTGTCAATGATGGCTCCACCTTTGTATGGTCTATTAAATAAATAGATAATTTCCAATTTGGTCACCCGTGTGTTGAACAAAGAATTGAATCCTTTGAGGATGATTGGGGCTTCAGATGGAATTTTTTGGAAGACATTTCCACAGATATAAATAGAAAATGGCTAGGTTATCTTCCATTTCAAACAATCCATTATGTCGTTCTTATGTGCAACTATAGTGAAGTTCCTTTCCTATTATATCACGTGATGAATGACCTCTGTTTTCCAAGAGATATTGATAATTAAACTAATCAACAGATGTATGGATTTTGGTCTCCAACGATGCATGACTACAATGATTTGATTTAGTTTGAAATTTTTTTTGAAATTTCTCCCTCTATGGATTCTATTGATGACATTCCACCATTAGATATGGACATGGAGTCTTAGGCTATTGCTCATGTTAGGATTTATTATATATTTTTTCATTTTATATACTCTCTATGGTTCTGGAAAATATTCACATTTTTTTTACTTTACATACTTTTGGGTCTATACGATAATACTTTAAAATTATTATTCATCGTATGAAAATTCCGATGAAAATCGTCGGTTACAGTATCAACAAAATAAGGACACAATAAGTGAGCATAACGGAGCTACATATCATAGAATAACGAGTGAAACCACTCTTCAAAATGATCTTATGATTCCTCGTGATTATCGTACTATGGATGATATCATGGAAATAACATTTCCCACTAATAATTCATTGTCATAATATGCTCCTTGTCAACATAATTTTTTTGTTCGATGCTCTCCTGAAAATGTTCATAATTTTGGGAAAACATCTCGCAATAGGGAAGAAAATCATATTGATAATGTGGATTCAAATGTCCACCATAATGCTTCTGTCCCTGTAATTGCATCTTTCGAGCAAGGCCAAATGTTATGAAATATCCATGGTGGAGGCAATCATGACATTGTATCTAATGATCTGGATGATGGTTTAATTGGTCATTTGTTTGATAACTTGGAGCTAGTCGCTCGAAACATCGAATATTCCAATCCCCATTCTCAAAATATTGTTGTCACACCAAGATAATTAGTCATCCCTAATAGCATTTCGCATGGAACAATGGAGGTAACACAATGATATTTTGATGTTTTCTACAATAGTGGTTGTTTTATTACATTCCTCTATTTACAATTATTTTTTACTAAACATATAAGGTATTTTCTTCTCTTCGAATAGGATACATCTCATTTTAATAGAGGTATATAAATCAAATCCTTATGTGTTCCATCTACTAATTTGAGAAGTGAAGATGAATCATGTCATAGCCTTCCATTGCATTCTCCTTGAAAATCAAATTGGAAACCTAATGTAAATGTTTAATGTATTTGATTTGATTATTCATTTTTTGATTTTTTAGTAGGTTGGACATTCAATTTTATTGCATACCTTATTTTATTCAAACAGTGCACAAATAATTTCAATACATGCATACAAATTAACTTCTAAGATGTTCCATCTACTAACATTAGAAGTGAAGAGGAACCATCTCATAGTGTTCATCTAGATCATGAAAAAAATGTAAATTTTGAAAGAATTTGGTATTTTCCTCATTTTTTTTATTTATCGTTAGTTGTGAATTGTATTTTATAAGCTTCTATGGAAAAAACATGATTTCAACTTATGAGGTTGGGGAAATGGAATCCAAAACATCAAATTGTCAAACTAATCAAAAGTTCAATGTATTTGAATTTTTTTTCCATTTTTGAATCTTTATTGGTTGGAAATTTAGTTTTATATTGTATTTTACTTTGTTGAAACGAGAAACAAGTGATTTGAATAGAGGCTTAAAAAATAACTTCCCAAATGTTCCATCCACTCATGTTAGAAGTGAAGAGAAGCCATCTCATAGCCTTCATCCACATCACCAAACAAATGTAAATATTGAATGCATTTAATTATTTTTCATTTATAATTAGTTATACATTAAATTTTAAAATATTTTATGCTAAAGACACCTTATCACCCTCTCGGGATCCAAAAATGAAAATAATAAATTTGGAAAGTCCTTGTCATAGATCCACTCCACATGTTTCAAATTTTGGACGAGAATCTCATGGTGTTGAAAATAAAGTACCTTTTAGAAGAAATTTTACTCTTCCACATCGTTCTCCACATGGTCTGACCAATGAAAATCATATTCATTTTGATGAAAACATGATTGTAGTGCATAAAATATTTCTAGAAAAGAAAGATATCTTGTCAGTTTTCCAATGTGCCACATCTGCGAAGAATCATATCTCAGAATCCAGGTTTTCAGAGATGTTGAAGGACATGTTTCTAGATGATGAAAGAATGAACGAGGTGCCCATTGTTTTTGTGGATATAATAACATGGATCCTTGTGAGCAACCTCATATTTTAAGACTTCTTACTCAATTTGAATTTTTTTTTTTTTTTTTTTTTGACTAGAATAATCGAAAACTGCAACGGTATCGTACTCGCGTGACACGGGGTCGAATCCCACTAGCTACCCCCATACTCCTAGGAGGAAACTGCTGAGCCCGCAACAACAACCCCTCGGTTAAGACGGGACTTGAACTCATGACCTGCACCACGGCATGAACATCTTAGCAGCACGTTCGCTTGCCACTAGACCAAACCCCGAAGGGCAAATTTGAAAAAATGTTAATAGCACATGTGAATCCTATTTTTCAAGTGACACATGCTCGAGTTGGGAAATATAAGTATAGTTGCAACACAATTAACTTTCCTCAAGATATTTCTACAATTGCACAAATTATTCCCTGACATGTTGAAGATATTGAATTTCTAATTGTGAGGATTCATGCAACTAAACCTAAATATTATGAAATTTCTGTCAAAATATCTCGAGTTATGTATGCATTTCTTTTCAAAATTGAACACGATCAATATTATCAAGATGTTGTAATTTACTATGATACAGTGAATGCTCTACCTGAAATATCAACATATATCTTGTCCAGGCTTAAATTTGTTGATTGTGATATTGAATAATTTGAGATCATTGAAACTAATAATGAAGGGTTTCATGTTAATCATTTTCCCTCACACCCTTTTTTTTTTTTTTTACTCGCCTACCTATTGAACGAAGAGAAGTGGAAGAAATTACATAATTTCTTAATAATGTTGATTATTCACATGTTCAAGAAATGGATTGGCCCAATATTGGAACCTCTCCAGTGAATGAATATAATACTAAAGGGTTATTAGATACGACATTCCAAATATTGTTACCCAAAGGTGATGGCATTTGGTTGCAACAACATATTTGTACTGTTGAACTTCATGAGTATGGATTGCATCTTCTTAGATAATATGATTAGAGGTTTGGAAGCCATCCTCACATTTGATATTACCTATTGAAAGTGATAATGTGGTATCGGAGCCAAGCAACTGTTGTAGTTTTTCTGAAGAAACATTTACATGATAACTCACCAACAATAATTGAAGACTTGTGTAACCAACTTTCTAATTTACCACATAATAAGTTGGATGAGCACCTTATGAAGTTTGGTTCTTCTCTGAAGGGTACAAGGGCATACTGGACTAAATGTCTAGCTTAATTGACTAACATGATTACTCAATTGGTATGTCCATCTTTTTTTCTACTTTGAGTGAAACTAACACAAAGTGGCCAAAGTTGCATAATCTCATGCTTGTACATTCACATTCTCATTCTTTAAATGAGCATCTTATGAAAATTGAGAATGTTATCCAATACACTCATCTTGTTGCCACATTTATGCACCATAGATTCAACATATTTCACAAGGAAGTTATCCAAAAATATCTTATAGCATAATGCTTCTAGTACAAGTTTGTGTTGTTGAATTTATTTTCTATTCGTTTTTTATTTTTTTTATTATGGTTCTATTTATATTTTTTGTAGTAACTGTATATTAATTTTCTTCAGATATGAGTAGCAGCATATAGGTTCAACATATATCCATGGTTTTCTAAGGTTGCAAGGCACTCCTAACATGGAAAGAGCTGATTGGTCAAATGATTCTGATGTACAATGTTAGGTCCCTATATTACTAGTATAGTCCCTTATTGTTGTTAGTGTAACCCCCTTATTGTTATTATTGTACCCTTGTAACCCCCATATTTTTATTATTGTGCCCCTAAATTATTATTGTTAGGTCGGTTAGGATTACATTGTGGCCCCACTAGGATTACATTGGGCCCCATGGACTCTCCTATATAGAAAGGAGGTTTTGTAATTTGAATCATCGAAGAATTGTTCATTCATGTAATGTATTGGAGGTTTCCCCCTCGAAGTGGCTTATTTCTAAGGCGTTGATATCTCTGTTCTTCTCTTTTTGGAGTTGGTTTCACAACATTTGGTATCAGAGCTTTGAGATTCTAGGGTTTCGCTACTCCAAACAGGTCATCGTGGCATTTTCGCTATACATTTTTTTCTACAAAGGTTTAGAATCTGAAATTTGTATAGTGAAAAACCAAAATCCTGAGGAACATTGTCGTAAAGTTTTAGAACTTGGTTCTCAATATTTTCGGAGATATGATCTGTGCAGGTTAGGTAATTTTGCAGGCTCCTGAATTTAACCTAAACAGGTCAGCATGGTATTTTCGTAATAACTTGTTTTTTACGAAGGTTCAGAAGCTAAATGTTTTATAGTGCGAAGCTGTGATCCTGAGGAACATCATCACAAAATTTCAAATATTGGCTTGCAATATATTTGGAGATATGATCTGTGGAATTTAGGTTTTTTTGATGCTTCTGAATTTCATCTCAAAGAGGTGATCGTGGGAAAATCTTCATAGCTCTCTCTCTAAGCATCAGATTGGAATGATGTAAAAAGTGGCCACAAGTATACAGATTGCAGTTTTTGCTCTATAAATTTCAGAACCAAAGGAGGAAACAGTGACATGTGGCAAGTCGTACAAGTTCACTCTATTGAACTAGTCCAAAATTGGGCCATTGTGGGAGATTGGATATAACTTTTCCTTGAAGAATCCAAATCAGATCAGACCTGTGGAATTTCAAAGAAGCTTCAGAGGGCTAATATAGGGTGGAATTTCAGATATTGAGTATCCGTAATTGTAGAGATACTTCAATTTCAACATCGAGCTCCTCAAAAGAAAGTAAAAGGTGTGTACTCTTTTTTTCCAAATTGCATAAGTCTTGTTTTAAGAATCAAGTTGAATTGATTCCAAGGGCATATTATAGAATATATACCAGTAATGGATTCCCAAATGGCCCCTAAAAATAATTAAACACCCATTAAGCCTTTAGAAGGCTCTACTATGACTCATGAAGACGAAGAATGGCAACATGACATGTCAAAATTACAAGAGCAAGTGCAAAAAATTTCACTCTCGCAAAGAGAAAAAAAAATGACATGGAGGTTTTGAAGAAAGACGTGGAAACTAACATGGAGGGTTTGAAGAAAGGCATGGATGGTTTTAAGAATGGCATGGAAGCTAAGATGGATGGCATGGAAGCTGGCATGGAATCTAATATGGATGACATGGAAGCTAAGATGGAAAACATGAAGAATGATCTAAAAACAGACATGGAAGGTTTGACAAAGTTGATACAAGAAATGTTTCCTAATGGTGAAAAGATAGTAGAGGAAACTCATGATGAGAAGAAAATAAATGTTAATCGTGATTTCATAAAATCTAATGTTGGATGGAAGAACCACTATATTCAAAAAATGGATATGAGAAAGTTTTATGGAAAGGATCTTGTAACATGGATACTACAGATGGAGAAATATTTTGATCTCCATAATGTGCAAAACACACAAAAGGTACGCATTGCAACTTTAAATTTAGAACAAAATACATTTGTATGGCATCGATGGCTCTGCTCCCGTAAATTTTTTTCACTTGGTCAATTTTACGGAGGAAATGATAGCACATTATGAGGATAAAAAGAGAAACGCTTTCTTTAGCCAATTGATAAATCTCAAACAAAAGGGTTTAATGGGGGAGCACATTGACGACTTCCAAAAATTAAATATAGGGGTAACTGATATTCTAGAGGGACACAGGATTGTTCTCTTCATAGGTACTTTAAAGGATAACATCCAACATGAAGTTTGCATTTTGGAACCTGATTCATTGGAGAAGGCATTCAGGTTGGCAAGAAAAATTGAATGTAAAATTACGGCGACAAGGAAGCCTACCACTCACTTCTATAAAGAGGGAAGTGTTGCTACTCCTAGATTTCCACAACCTACAAGGTTGACACCACAAAAATTGGAAGAAAAAAGATAAAAAGGGCTTTTCTACAATTGTGATAGAAAATACAGTAAAGGTCATAAGTGCTGAGAAGAAATTATTTTACATAGATTGTGAAAAAGAAGAAGAAAATGAATAAGAAGAGGATATACACCAAGAACCAACCCAAGAAGAGGAAGAAATGAGTCCGACCATATCATGTAATGCATTGGCAGGAATTACCACTCCTCAAACTCTCAAGATAGAAGGACATATCAAGAAGAAAAAGGTAATAGTGTTGATTGATTCAGGTAGTACCCATAATTTTATTCATTGTAAGGTAGCCAAAGAATTGAATTGTTTCCTATACCCAGCACCAGAATGTCAAGTGATGGTTGCAAATGGAGGAACTATAAATTTCTCTGGAAAATTCCATAATATCAAGCTAACCATGGGGGAATATGTATTGACTAGTCCAATGCTTTCCATTCCTATGGGAGGTGCTGATTTTGTACTAGGAGTACAATGGTTACAATCTTTGGGGACGGTAGCTTTTAATTTTCAAGAAATTTTCTTGAAATTTTTTTCAGAAGGAAAGGAAGTCGAATTACGGGGTATTGCGGGGAAGCCGGGAAAGATAATAAGCTCTAATGTCATGACAAAGCTTCTAAATAAATAACAACGAGGCGTAATTGCACAATTATGCTCACTAGAAGTTCCGACATCAAAATCATCTATTTCTGCAGATCTCCAACAAGTCTTGGACAATCATTCCAAGGTGTTTGAAACTCCCAAAGGACTCCCACCTATTCATGATCATGATCATGCTATTCATTTGATTCCGGGAAGTGTTCCTCCAAACATCAGGCCTTATAGATATCCTTATGTCCAAAAGAGCTAAATTGAACGTATGATTGCAGAAATGTTAGAGGCTGGTATAATTCAACCTAGTCAAAGTTCTTTCTCTGCTCCTGTAGTATTGGTACACAAGAAGGATGAATCATGGCGCATGTGTCCAGATTATAGGGAGCTCAATAAGCTCACCATTAAAGATAAATTTCCCATTCCTGTGATTGATGAATTATTGGATGAATTACATGGAGAAATTTATTTTACCAAGTTGGATCTTCGTTCAGGATATCATCAAATTAGAATGAAGTCTGAAGATATTCCAAAAACAACATTTCGAACTCATGAGGGTCATTATGAATTTTTGGTCATGCCTTTTGGCCTTACCAATGCACCTTCTACATTTCAAGGGTTGATGAATTCCATTTTCAAACCCTTCGTTAGAAAATTTGTGCTAGTATTTTTTGATGATATACTAATCTACAACAGATCTTGGAAGGATCATGTTCAACATGTTGACAGGGTGTTCAAACTATTGCAAGAGAAACAATTATATGCAAAAACATCCAAATGTTTCTTTGGAGTACAAGAGGTGGAATATCTGGGTCATATTGTATCTCACGAGTGTGCTAAGGTAGACCCTAACAAAATTAAAGCCATTAAAGAATGGAAATTCCCCACAGCCATAAAGCATTTGTGAGGATTTATCGGGTTAATAGGGTATTATCGAAAGTTTTTTAAGAAATATGGGAGAATAGCAGCACCTCTAATAACATTATTGAAGAAAGATGCATTTTCATCGACTCTCGAAGCAACTAAGGCCTTTGAACATATCAAAGAGGCAATGTGCCTAGCACCGGTCTTAGCTATTCCAGACTTCAGAAAAACCTTTATTGTGGAATGTGATGCCTCAGGAAATGGAATTGGTGCTATTTTAATGCAAGAAGGAAGACCCATTTCTTTTGAAAGTCGTCCAATCAAAGTAAAGTATTTACAGAAACCTATTTATGAGAAGGAAATGTTAGCAATACTGCATGCACTAAAGAAATGGAGAACTTACGTAATGGGAAGACACTTCAAGGTAAAATCTGATCATGATAGTCTTAAACACGTTTTGGAACAAAGACTATCTTCATAAGAATAGCGAAAATGGGTCACAAAGATGTTCGGTTATGACTTTGAAATAATATACAAAAAAGGGAAGCTAAATGTTGTTGCAGATCCACTCTCAAGAAAGAATGAAGAGGTGGAAGAATTTCTTTGTGCCATTTCTACTATCCAACCAGATTGGATAACCGAACCAAGAGATGAATGGAAGAAGGACGAGGAAGTGTGGACACTCATTCAAAATTTGCAGCAATATCCTAGTACATCTGATACATTTACTTGGAAAAATGATTCCTTATGGTAAAAATATCGCTTATATATTTTTAAGAATTCCCAACTAAAACAAAAGATTCTTTTGGAATTGCACACTTCTCCTTTAGGAGGACACTCAAGATTTTTAAAAACTTACCACAGGGTGAAGAAATAATTTTTGTTGGGATGGCCTTAAATCTGATATTCAAAAGTTTGTGGTAGAATGTTTGGTTTGCTAGCAGAATAAATTTGAGACAATTAAGACCCCGGGTCTTCTACAACCTTTATCCATACCAAGTCAACATTGGGAGGAGATTTCAATGGATTTTATCACAGGTTTACCTAAGTTCGAAGGAAAGAGTGTCATCATGGTGCTAGTTGATAGACTTACCAAGTATGCACACTTTTGTGCATTATCTCATCCATTTAAAGCAAGTATAATTTCTTTATGGACTACATTTATGGATACAATTCAAAAGCTACATGGAAACCCAAAGCTTATTGTGAGCGACAGAGATCCCATTTTTACTGGAAATTTTTGGACAGAGTTATTTTCTTGTTTGGGTACTCAATTAGCTGATAGCTCATCTTATCATCCTCAATCCGATGGTGAAACTGAGATAGAAAATAAATGCTTGGAAGGATATATTCATTGTTTTGTATCTGATAAACAAACAGAATGGGTCAAGTGGTTACCTCTAGCTGAATGGTGGTATAACACTTCCTTCCATACTGCAACAAAAACTTTATGGATATCATCCACCATCCATCACATCATGTTTAAGAGAAAATTTGAAGGTTCAAGCAGTGGAAGATCACATCGAGCATCAGCAAGAAATTATCCAACTCTTAAGGGACAACCTGAATTTGGCACAAAATCGAATGAAACAACAGGCAGATCAACAATGCAACGAGAGAATTTTTGATGTAGGAGACTGGGTATTTTTACGACTACAACCATACAAAAAAATGTCCTTCAAGCAAGCTAAGAAGGATAATAAATTATCGCCAAAGTACTATGGTCCTCACAAGGTGTTGCAAAATATTGGTACTATGGCATACAAATTGGAGCTTCCAGCTTCTTCATAGGTGCATCCTATTTTCCATGTTTCATGCTTAAATAAGGTTATAGGTGAAAATCTTCCAGTTCAAACAATATTTCCAGAACTTGATGAGGAAGGAAAAATCATATGGGAAACTGAAGCGGTCATGGAAACAAGAACTCAATAGCTACGGAATCAATTAATTTCAGAGTATCTCATCAAGTGGAAGAACTTACCCACTGAATATTCTACATGGGAGGATGAGAATTTTATACAGAAGCACCCACAACTACTCAAGAATTGAGGACAACTCTTTTTTGAAGGAGAGGGGCTTGTTAGGTCCCTATATTACTAGTATAGTCCCTTATTGTTATTAGTGTAAACAACTTATTGTTATTATTGTACCCTTGTTACCCCCATATTATTATTATTGTGCCCTTAAATTGTTATTGTTAGGTCGGCTAGGCACTAGGATTACATTGGGCGTCGTGGAATCCTGTATATAGAAAGGAGGTTTTGTAATTTGAATCATCCAATAATTGTTCATTCATGTAATTTATTGGAGGTTGCCCCCTCGAAGTGGCTTATTTCTAAGGTGTTGATATCTCTTTTCTTCTCTTTTTGGAGCTAGTTTCACAACATACAATTTTCAAAGAGATTATTTGACAATTATGTAACTACATGGGAGACACATGACGTATATCGTCGCAACATAATGGTTCCAAGAAGGCTCAATGATGACCCTTGCCTATTTAATACTAATCAAATTTTCTCTTGCAATCCTTATAATTATTTGAATAATTGTTAAACAGTGTCCAAAGGAACACAAAGTTTAGTGTAGATTCTCGTTTGTCAAAAAAGGGCACTATTCTGACATGTCAATACAATATTCCAAAGGCTCTTTATGAGGAATGAATATTGTTCATAGATGATGAAGGAATAAAAAAATATGACCCAACAAGAAATAAGGATAGGCTCAATGTACATAACATTGAACTTCTAACAATGTGTCATGGAAATTTTGATTGCTAATGAGTGCTTTCTCAGTATGTTGTCCTCAAATATAGTGCTAGTTATGCATCGAAAGTGGAAAAATTCTTGAAATTTATCAGGATATGTTAAATAGAATTTCAAATTTTATTTCCTTTGAGGAACATGCTATGTGTGCTTACAGAAGGTTAGAAACAATTGTTGACTGTGACATTGGAGGACAAGAAACATGCCATATGTTGCTTAAGCTACCTCTTGTTGTTTGTAGTTGAAAAATGGTTTCCTTAAATGTTAGAAGAAAGGTTTTTAGGAAAATATCAAGGCATGGTGATCCGGATTTATGCAGAAACATACAGAGATGCAGCGGAAATAACACTTCATTTCATTAATATCAAAGAACTGAAATTTGCTTACAGACAGAATGGAAATAAAACTAGCTAGGGCGCTGGTAGCTATCTCTGAGAAGAGATGTGGCGGCTACAGGCCTCTGAACTGTGTTACAATGAGGCTCGAGGGCCTATTTATCATTTAGAAACAATGGGAAATCCTAAACGGCCAAAACCCTAACCCTAGGAGATGAAGCGCCAAAACTATGGGCCCCGTTTGGGTAAATTGGTGTTTCAACTTCCCAGGGGCGTAACTTTGGCATACGATCTCCGTTTGACGCGTACCATACCTTGTTAGAAAGATCTATCCGAGGACTACAAATTTGGAACGTGCAACATCGGTCCATGGACCCATGTTGCACTCCGTTTTCCCAAAAAACGTCGTTTAGGGCCTCAAAACGGCTCCGGAAGTTTAGGACCCGAAAAACTGCTAAAAATAGTAAACTGTGCTGAAACTGAAAAACTGAAATAGAAAATGGTGGAGCCCCAAGTGGAATAGGCGGGTGACCACCAATATCCACCTGGATCATTCCTCCCCCCTTAGGAAGCAATGGTCCACATTGCGTTAAGTTCCTCCATGAGATGAGGAAATTTCTGCTGAACTTGGTCCCTGGTGAACCACTTTCCTTGGTGCAGGAGTTGGCCAGCTTTGACAACCCGATATAGTTGGATTTGCTGCTGGCGAGTGTTCTTGATTTGCATGTCCATGATGCAATCTGTGGTGGCCTGTTCCATGCAATCTGGATTTAACTCAGTTGGTGTGAGTTGTTCTGCAATGTCCGAGGTGTCCAGTAGAGGTGGGAAGTAAGGACGAAGGCGATCCACATTGAAGACTGGGTGCAGACCAAGGAATGGTGGAATACTGAGCTCGAATGCATTTTTCCCTACAGCCTTGGTGATGGTGTACGGCCCGTATCGGAGCGGGCGAAGCTTGCGGTGGGGTCCAGTGAGGCGCTCCTTCTGCAAATGTAGCCATACTTTGTCGCCCACCTGGAAGTTGTGTGGCACCTGGTGTTGATCATGGCGTTGCTTGTACTTGGCATTGGATCTATCCAATATATCATGAACCTGTTGGCGGATGTGTTGAATGCGCTCGATGAAGCTACTGGCTTTGTCAAATTCAGACTGGACATGAGCTGAATTGGCCTGAGCAGCTGCAAATGGCATGGCTACGTCAATGGGACATAGTGGCTGGAATCCCAAGCCCACCTGAAAGGGGCTATGGCCAATTGAACTGTGGAGAGCCCAGTTATAACTATGTTGTACATAGGGGAGGCTCTCGTCCCATGTGCGTGGATGCTTTGAATTGTACATGCGCAGAATGTGTACAATCATTATGTTGACGACCTCTGTCTGGCCATCTGTTTGGGGATGGAAAGCTGTGGACTTGGTGAGCTTGGTATCCAACATCAACCAGAGGCTGGACCAAAATGTGCTGAGGAACCTGCTATCCCGATCTGATATGATAGACTGTGGGATCCCAAAGTGCACCCACACTCGTTCAAAGAAGAGTTTAGCGGTGGCTTCTGCTGTGATATTCTTCTTGCAGGCCGCCATAATGGCCATCTTCGAGAATCTGTCGACGACCACAAAAACACAGTCATTTCCCTGCTTAGTAGAAGGCAGGCCCGACATGTAATCCATGGAAATGGATTCCCAAGGTCGACTAGGGGTAGGTAGAGGAGTATATAGGCCTTGCTTCTTGATGGTCGGTTTGGCAATGGCACAAGCAGTGCAGGATCTGATGTGCTTCTCGACATCCTTTCGAAGGTTCGGCCAATAGAAATACCTCTGTAGTATTGCTACTGTTTTCTCGACCCCGAAATGCCCAGCGACTCGACTGTAGTGTGCTTTCCATATCATCTTGGCACGCTCGCTTGAAGGAACACAAAGGTGTCCCAGGTGACATAAAAGTGCATCTTGGAGGTGAAAATTTGGAACTTGCGTGCCCCCCAAGAGTGCCTTGTAAGTGTGGCCGAATTCTGGGTCACTCTCATAGAGAAGCGGCCAATCAGAAGTCTCGTGCCCACAAGAGTTGAGCACGGTGGTGAGCGCCATGATCGGTGGTCGGTTGAGGCAGTCTGCAACATTATTGGAGCTACCCTACTTGTACTTGATGTTCAAATGAAACTGTTACAGATATGTGGACCACTTCTGATGGCGATCATTCTGCAACTTCCCTTGTGTCTGTATGAACTGCAGGGGCCGGTGGTCTGTGTGGATGATTGTTTTCTTCCCCAAAATGTAATGCTTCCATTTTCGACAGGCTTGCACAATGGAATACATTTCTTTGTCATAGGTGGGATACTTGCGAACTGTCTCAGACAATGTCTCACTGTGATATGCCACTGGATGTCCCTGTTGAGTAAGAACTGCCCCAATAGCATAGTCATAGGCATCTGTCTCGATCTCAAATGGCTGTTGCAAGTCTGGTAAAGTGAGCACTGGGGCAGAACAGAGGCGGTTTTTCAGTTCTGTGAACGCCTTCTGTTGAGGTTCCGACCAAAAAAAATTTGCTCTCGCTCCTCCCTTGGTGACTTGACTCAAGGGCCAAGTGATATGAGAGAATCCCAACACGAACCTCGGATAGAAATTAGCAAGACCCAGAAAGCTGCGAAGCTCTGTTATAGTGGTTGGGGCTGGCCAATCCCGAATGACTTGGATCTTGGCTGGATCCACATGCACCCCCCTTTCATCAATAATGTATCCCAGATATTGAACCCGGGTCATGCCAAAAGTGCACTTCTCCAAATTGGCACACAACTTGTGTTGCCGCAGTGTTTGGAGGACTTGTCGGATGTGGTGAAGGTGCTCTTCCCAAGTCTGGCTGAAGATCAGAATGTCATCCAAGTACACCACTACAAATGAGTTGGTGAATGGCCGCAAGATGTCTTCCATCATCCTCATGAAGGTTGCGGGAGCATTCGTCAAACCGAAAGGCATGACCAGCCATTCGAAAAGGCCTTCCTTGGCTTTGAAGGCAGTCTTCCACACATCGGAGGGTTCAATTGGTACCTGGTGATACCCAGACTTCAGGTCGATCTTGCTGAAATATTTTGCACCTTTGAGTTGGTTCAGAAGGTCATCAATCCGTGGGATTGGGTACCTATTCCGGACAGTGATCTTGTTCAGCGCCCGATAGTCAATACAGAGTCTCCACGTCCCATCCTTCTTCTGTACCAACACGATCGGGCTCCCACAAGGCGATGAACTTGGTCTGATGTGACCTTTCTGCAACAGCTCCTGAATCTGCCTCTTGATTTCATCATTCTCCATAACAGAGCACCGATAGATCGGCCCATTAGGTAGCGGCGCACCGGGGGTCAGATCAATCGGGTGCTTGACCTGACAGTGCAGAGGAACCCCTGTGGGTGAGGTGAATATGTCCCCGTAATCCTCCACAACCTTATCCATTTGTTGTTGTTGTGTAGAGGAGCCCTGTCTGGAGGTCGTGGCCACAGTCTTCTTCTTGCCCTGGGGGCGGATCATCAGGAAAACGAATTTCCTGGTTTGGGAAATGAGCTTACTGCATTGTTTTGCAGTAACCAAAGAGATAGCAGCAGGAGGTGGTACCTCTGGTATCCCGTACAACTTATTTCCCAAAGTAACAATAACAGCACGAGGTCGAGACTCATACACAGCATGACGCTTCCACAAGTATGGTTGTCCTAATAATACATCAGAAACATCAATAGGAGCAACGTCACATAATACCTCATCCGTGAAGGGCTTGATGCTATAGGGAAGGCGGCACTGCTGGCTGACGCGGAGATCTCGTCCTGGGTGAAGCCACCCGATGGTGTATGGATGTGGGTGAGCTGTGGTCGGCAAGCCCAACCGCTTCACGGCGTCTGCTGAAATGAGGTTCTTTTGGCTCCCATTTTCGACAATGAACTGTACAGGGGAGCCCTTTACCCACCTCTGGGAGTGGAAGAGACGTTCCTCCTCCTCTGGATCTTCCGGTTCCTCCTTCTGGACCTTTGTAGTGGCAACAGTGGCGTTGGGCTCCGCATCAATAATCTGTTTCCTTTTTTCATTCCCCTTTTCAGGTTCTGATTCGGAGTCAGAGCATGCATCTGACTCAGAAGCCCTCATCTCGGCCACTAGCGACTGCTTGGCCCGACACTCACTTGTGTTGTGAGTGGAGCTCTTATGGAACTCACACCACTTTCCCGTGTCCTTTTTTGGCTTTGCGGTGCTGTTCTTTTCTTGTGGCTTCGATGAGTTGTCTTTAGCCACCATGCCTTGGCTCGGTCCTTTGTTCTGCGGTTTGGAAGCACCTTTCCCTTGCTTTTGATTCGCAGATCCAAAGTCTCGCTTCTTCCGCTTGAATTTCTTCTCAATCTTGGCAGCATACCGGTATGCCGTACCAAGCGAGGAGATGTCAAGGAACTCCATTTCCTCCTGAATGTATTTGTGCAGACAGCTGCGATACTTTAGCACCAGATGTTTCTCTGAATCTTTGATACCCAACTTTTTGCGCAAGGTATGGAACAGATTCGTCAGCTCATGCACATCTTGATCCCTTTGTTGTCGCAGCGTGGTCCATTGTATGTACTTGTCCTCATAGCTCCCCACGGGATAGTACTGCTCCTTGACGGCGTCTCGGAAAGAATTCCAAGTTGGTACGGCCGAGAACAGAGAGGGTTCTGTCTGGTCCTTGTTCTCACAGTAGGTTTCCCACCAGTCCTTAACATGGGGGTAGCTTTGAGGAGTGCAAAAATAATCTTCTCCCGGTCTGAAAAGTCATGAACTGAGAAATATCCTTCTAACAGATTCAACCATCTATCTACGGCATCCGCGTCTATTTGACCCTCAAATATGGGAATGTCAAAATTTACTTGTACCTTAAAAGGAGTCGCGCCTCCAGAGTGGCTGCTGGATGCAGATGCGCCGCCGGTGAGTAACCGTTGAAGGATCTGAGCAAAGTTATCCATCATCACGTTCCTTTGTCTTTCGAGGGCCTCCTCGAGCAATATTTTGATAGGATCTCCTGCTCCCTCATCTTTCTTTTCGTCCCCCATGGGCGTCCGTCGAGGTTTGCGAGGCTGATCTTGCAAAGGTTCCACCGAATTCGGGCCCCTAACCATATGCCCGACCTCGTTGAGGACATACTGAGATCGGCATGGAACCGCTTTGATACCCGCAGTCCGGATTTGTGCGAGATGCAACGAGAATAAACATAAACATAAATACGGGAATAACGTGAAATAACACTTCATTTCATTAATATCAAAGAACTGAAATTTGTGGAACAAATGAAATAAAACTGGCTGAAATGGCCAGCGCTCTCCTGCGAAGAGATGTGGCGACCCCTAGAGCCTGCGAACTGAGTTCTGATAGGGCTGGGGCCTATTTATCATTTAGAAACAATGGGAAATCCTAAACAGCCAAAACCCTAACCCTAGGGGATGAAGCGCCAAAACTATGGGCCCCGTTTGGGTAAATTGGTGTTTCAACTTCCCAGGGGCGTAACTTTGGGATACGATCTCCGTTTGATGCGTACCATACCTCGTTAGAAAGATCTATCCGAGGAATACAAATTTGGAACGTGAAACATGGTCCATGGACCCATTTTGCACTCCGTTTTCCCAAAAAACGTCGTTTAGGGCCTCAAAACGGCTCCGAAAGTTTAGGACCCGAAAAACTGCTAAAAATAGTAAACTGTGCCGAAACTGAAAAACTGAAATAGACAATGGTGGAGCCCCAAGTGGAATAGGCAGGTGACCACCAATATCCACCTGGATCACATGGTATGAAATGTTCATTTGAGAATACTTTTGTTCAACATTATCAAAAGAGGAATTTGTTCCTTAAACATCTATCTTTGATAGAAACAACAAGATCTTGGACATTTGATAGCGAGCGTAAACAAGATCCTTGGAAGCCTAGAGATGTTCATGCTATTGTTAAGGTGTGTACATGGTTTTATTATATTCCTAGTGAGGGTTCAAATGAATTTGAAACCTTTTGGTGGACATAAATTCACTTGTACAAGCCATTTCATGATATTTGTGTGGAATTTGGGCTTTTAACTGAAATTATTATTGAAAATTGGAGGAATTTATGATATCGAGCATCGCACGTTGATCGAAATCCATCAATTGTTGACAATATTGAAGATGAATAATATGGTGATTTATCTCAGTAGGAAATGAATCTTGTATATGATTTTCAAGAATGGCATATTTTATCTCGCATGGTTCCACCAAATTATGTGAATGTTTTTGATCTTCACACCCTTGGTCGAAGGGATTTTGATTAAACTTTTGACTGGAAAGTACAACTATTTCTAATCATGTGGCTGAAGAAGCTATTAATTTTATAAAGAATGGATAATAAAGGGTGATATTGTCGACCTTTCAAATAGAACAATTGCATCTCAAGATTCATTGGCAGAAAAATAATGATTTTATTTTGAAATATTTTTAAGGCATTTTGCTAAATATGAGATTCGTGAAACTCTTCTTATGATTTTTCAGGGCACTATAGGCATTGACAAGTCTTTCCTTACCCATTGTATTTTTGAATCTCTTTCTAATTTTTCAATTAATGGAAGAAGTCCTTTCCTTCTTCTTGGCCCATCAAGAATAGATGCTTTTAATATAGATGATAAAATAATACGCTCGGCTCTAAAAATTCCAATTCAAGATATGAAACCACTACAGGGGAATGCACTAGCAGTATTCCAAGTAGAAATCAGGCATATTCGATATATATTGACTAATGAAATGATATTTATAGTATCAAGGTTATTAATCCAAATATATGCTCAAGTACGAGAAGCATTTCCAGAGAAAAATAATTTTACTTTTGGTGGAAAACCCATAATCCTTGTGGCTGATATTGGTCAGCAACCTCCTGTGAGAGATAAGCCTTTGTATGCAGTTACTACAACAGGGAAAATATTATGGAAAAAAATAAACATTATTGTTACTCTTGACAGAAAATTTTGCAAACAAGGAAATATTCAGAAACAATCTTTTTTTTGCAATCCTTAATAACATACGAAATGTAGAACATGGTCCTGAATATTTGGAGTTTCTTATGTCACAAACTTATATGAGGTTGCATTCTAGAGAAAGGGATTTATTTAATTCAACATTTCACTTATTTCTAAGAAATAATTTGGGGTCCTTCCATAATAGTAATATGTTAAAATCATTAAATTCTACAATTTCACGATGTATTGTTGAGAATTCAAGGAGTTTAGAAATAAGTGGCATTGATGATGATCAATTGGATGATGAAGTTTTGTTGTGCTGTGGTCAACGTGTTATGTTGACATGTAATTTGTAGGCTGAAGCTAGTTTGGTGAATGCTGCAATTGGTTATGTGAAGGATATATTTTATATTCCTACCTCTAAGCCACCTCACCTTCCAATGTTCAAAACTATTGTTTTTGATATGTATGTTGTTGTTCCATTTGATGCAAGAAATCCAAACATTGTACCTATCACACTAGTGATAAGAGGAAATCGAAAACCAATTCTTTTAAATATGGAATAGGCTCTTAAAATCCACAAGTCACAGGGATTGACTTTATAACAAGCATCAACTGATATCAGAAATAAAGAGCAGAAAGGCCTAACCTTCTCCGCCATATCAAGAGTTAAATCAGTATATCGTTTACGCATTGCACTGCCTTTCTCTTTTCAGTGTTATGACAAGACGAAAGATAATGCATATTGTACAATTAGAAAAAACAAAGAGGAGTGATTGAATTCCATATCTCTATGACGTGCAACTAATAATACTTTTACCATTTATAGAATGTTTTTGAATTTATTTTATTGTCCTCCTTATTAAATTTTAATATAATAATGATTTTCATATATTAATGAAATGAATACATTCATCATATTCATTGTAATATTTCATAAAGTTGTTCACATAGTTTTTCATGTTGTTCAATTTAATTCCTTTTTTTAAGTGGTTATATTTCTTTTGTTTACAATGAACCATTCATATATAAACAACCAGTTATATGAGCCAACCATCAAAAATAAATATTGAATTCCATATCGCTATGATATGCAGCTCAAGATATTGTGACATATTTATAGAATGCTTTTCAAATTTATTTTATTGTCCTCTTTATTTAAATTTAGTATAATAATGGTTTTCATATACTAATGGAATGAATACATTCATCATATTCATAGTAATATCTAAGAAAGTTGTTAGATCATTTTTGATGTTGTTCAATTTAATTTTTTATTTTAACTCACTACTTTTCTTTTATTTACAATGAACCATTCAAACATATACAACCTGTTATATCAGCCAATCATTAAAAATCAAGATTGAAGTCCTTATCCCTATGACATGCAACTAATAACATTGTGACGTATTTACAGATTTTTTTTTGAATTTCTTTTATTGTCCTTTTTATTTACTTTCAATATAACATTGATTTTAATATATTTATCAGATGAATACATTCATCATATTCATAGTAATATTTGAGAAATTTGTTTACATCATTTTTCATTTTCTTCAATTTATTTCGTATTTTTAAGTGGCTATTATTCTTTTTTTTGCAATGAACCATTCACACATAAACAACGAGTTATATGAGCGAATCATTAAAAATCAATTTAATAATTTCTTCATATTGATATTAATATTGTGAATTCATATTATATCATGAATTACAAAATTATGAGCTAAATGATATTAATATTAGTATTTCCAATGATATCCAACACTAATGAAAATTTTCGCTACAATACCGAAAATTACCAATATTAATATTGGTAATTAGTATGCCCATTAATTAAAGTTAATGATGTTTAATATTAATATTAAACAAATATTGTATCTATACATTAATATGAACATCAACATTAAACATCGATATAAATATTTTGATTGAAGGCTAGGTTTTAATAACTTTAGGTTTATTTTGGTTCAATGACAACATGATTATGTTTTATATTAATATTAAAGTAAAATTAATATATATATTAACATTAATTTAAATACAAATATAGAATTAGTAACATTATTAATATTTGACTTTAAAAATTAAGTTTAGAAAATTGTGAATTATTTTTTACCATTGTAATAAGGGTCGTTTCACTCATTTAATTTTATCGCTCATTTCATGTATAAAATTTATATTGCTAATTAGGTTTATATTTGTAGAATTTTTTATATCATTTGGTTAATGTATTGATAGGTTATTTAATACCATGACATTTTTAAGATTAAGTTTTTTAAGAATAATAAAAATGGGGCGTTATTAGATATATATATATATATATATATATATATATATATATATATATATATATATATATATATATCTGTGTGTGTATGCTTGGGTCATCTTCAAAGGAGCTAAAATCAGTCCCACCCCTCATGGAATAGGGCCCTAGAAGGTTGGGTTACCTCCTCGGGATCTGAAATATGTAGTGTAAGGTGTGTTTTTGTTGTTTCTGTCGGTTCCACTTCCTTAAGATCATCTAGGAGGTTAAATATCATATTAGTATCCTCTCGGCGCATGTTTACCCCAGTTTTTCAGTTACTTGGTTACATGTGGGAAGAGGGTGTTACAGAGTGGTATGAAAACATGGCTCAACTCTCGGATTTGATGGGTGGTGTGTTGATCATGCATTTATGTTGATTGATTGTGTGTTTCCTATGCTAATGGTCTATATGTGTTTTTTTCATCCATGTTTTGTTATTCATGGTGGCAGTGGTGTCGCCATGGGAGGGTCGATGGTGTTTTTTTCAACTTGTTGTCTTGAGTTTATGATTGGCTATGTGATGTTCTTGATTGTCTATTGTTCGCTCAGGATTGATTGCATGTTCTTACATGTTTCGTATGCATTTATTGTTAATTATAGGTCCCATATTGGTCATATTTTTATTTTGTCCATGTATCCTTACTTATGTGATGCTATATGTGTGATATGCATTGGTCATTCATGATTGGCTATACATGTCAAGTAGGTTCACATGGTCAATTTTGCATTGGTTTGGTGAAGGTTGTTATGAATAAGGTCATTATATGAAATTAGGTCATCATGATGATATTGGTATGTTATGATGCTAATGTGTTGGCTGAGATAGTGCAGGAGATGCAAACCATCAAAGTGAAGTTGCAACAATGGAATGTGGGGTAAGAACAGATCGTTATACAAGTGTGCTTGTTTAGCATGCAGGTATGTGATTCACGGTTGTTGTAAGCATTAGGGTTACTTATATTGTTACATGTATGATAAATTTTGGTTGATAAATGTAGTCATATACACTATGGCTATGTATATGCCTCTCATTCTATTGATGTTATGATAGATCGTAGTTGACTAGTGTGATCATAGATACATGTGTTTGTTAGTTAGGCATGGTATTAACTTGATGGTTATGTTATATGATTAAGTTATTGATGTTTATGTTAATTAACTTGATAACTATGCTATATGTTGTTGATGATTACATTATGTGTCGTTGATGACCATGTTATACGATACCTTGTATATAGCTTGATGATTTTGTTATATATTGTTCATGAGTATGTTATATGTTAAATTATTATTGTTATATGTTAGCTAGCTTGATGATTAGGGTTATAGAATTAATATATCGATGTTATATATATCATGCTAAATTGTTCGATCCAAGACTTTTGTGATCCATAATGTAGATAAAAATGTCTTTCGGATTAATCACATTATTAGGATTTTGTCAAATCCTAATAATGTGATTAGTCTAAAAGACATTTTTATCTATGCTAAATTTCATTGACCTAACCATACAGTTAGAGTTAGGACATTCATCTATGAGTTGACTTATTTGTGACATTGTGTTCTACTAATCTAGATTGACTATGCATATGTGATTTTTATGCATGAATGAAAAATGTTTATGAGCTTCATATGTGAACATGTTACTTATTCAATGTTATGGATATCCTGACCTTATTTAGGTTTGAGTTGACGTGTTGTTAACCTATATTGTGATAACCTAGATTGATCGTACAGACAAGGTAGCTTCTCCTGAGATACATTAAGGTATGAGTTTGCTTATGTTGTGTTCTTGATGCTTGATTGCTTGATTATGTGATCTATATGGCGTTGAGTGTTTGGTATCCTTTATGTTGTCTAGTGGATTTTATCTAACATGGTGCATTTATAGGTTGTTTGAATGTTTGACCAATCACATGATATGGGTTTTTGTTTATAAGTCTGCATGAAGAAATGGTCATGCTTTAAGATGGTTGTACTAAAACTTATTTGTTGGGATAGATCATATGTACTTGAGCGTAAGTGTGTGATAGTTGTAGAATTATTTATTATGACCAATGAATGTGAGTTGATTGTGGCTTATGACATGTTGTTAGTCTTAGTACAATTTGGTTTTGAAATGATAGATATGTTGTCTTGATGTTTGGTACATATGGTTGATATGTGCGTTCAGTTACAGGTCAGTGTGCTTTGCACATAAAGGTGAGATAGTTAGTATATTTATATATTTATTTATGACATGAAATTCATGTGTCTATGACAGTATCATGTATGGGATTCCATGGAAAAAGAGAATGCCATGAAATCTTGAAGAAGGATCACGTTGAGCTTTCCTTTGGAAGTATTGGGAACCATGGGGGATTGAGACATGGTGTTTGTTTCTAGTATTATGCTTTCAGTATTTTATGATTTGTTTGCGCTTGATTTTCAGCTTTATTTATGTCTGGTGGAAAGCCATGCCACTTTGGTTGCGGTGTCATATTGCTATTTATTTTCATTTTTTTATTCTTTTTGTTTATATTTCTTGTCCCTTTCTTTTATATTTTCAGAGTCTTGGGAATTGGTTGGGAAAGAGGAAAGTTGATGAAGGTCTGGGAGGGATGTGTGGTACCCAATAGGTAATGTAAGATATGGATGAAGCTTAGTGCATGATTAATCATAGAGGAAGGTAAGAATATGACACTCGACCGAATTTTTTGGGTCCATTGAGGGATGCTGGAAAAAAAATCACAAGAAATGAAATATAAAAGGTAAAGTTACTAGATCTGAGGTGTTATATGCCTTGAATATGTTGGGAACTATTATTCTCAACATTGTGCATATTGTACATGAATAAAGGAAGTTCTCTTAAACTAGACCTTATGATGTATGGTAATTATGATGTGATCATGATTATGTCGATGCTCATATATGTATATATGTATGTATGTGTGTATGTCATTGATTAGAAGGTTTTATGTTGATGTTTATATATGTATACATGTATGTGAGTAAGTATGTTGTTTTCTCATATGATCATTATTGTTTTATGCTAATGATATATATATATGTATGTATGTGTGGATCTGTGTCAATTTTTGACAGGGTTGTTAAGGATCATTCTTATGGAGGAATGAATTTGTATACATGTGAATGTCATGAAGAGTTTCTTGGTTGTATCAGGAATCAAGTGGAAAGAGTAACTTGGACAGATCTATGAGGTCAGTATCATGTGGAAATGAATTACTATTATATTTTTGTACTATGTCTATGTTTATGTTATGGACATATGATGTTGAGGAGTACATCAACGAAGTAAAAGTAGTGTGATCTACTACATGCTAAAATAAGAATGGAGTGTGGAAAGACACTGTAAGCAAGGTTTCTTGTGGGGTCAGTGTGTGGTCTATTGAAGTGAAGTACTATTGTTGTGTATGCCTCGCGCATGTTGTATATTATTGATTGTACATGTTAGTGTCAGTTTTTGCATCCTTCGACTGGTGATCAAATAAACTCTTGCCATGTCATATTACGGTCCCATTTTGAAATTTATTTCATTCCATTAGGTCATAATGAAAATAATTTTGTCACTGGATGAAGATCTAGGTCTGATCTCACTGGATAGAAAATTTTACTACTTGATGGCTCATTTCACCACTTTGCTGAGTGTACAATCGGTCATGAGTTTTCATCATTATTTCAGTCATTTTCATCATGGTTTCATTCAGTGAGAGTCTCCATTAGGTCTTAGGGTTCTCAAGGTCATAAAATCACCATTTCATGACATAAATTCCAGCAAATGAAGGAGTTCCAACAAAGAAATTTCTTCGGTAAGTTTGATTTGTAAATTTTATTTCAGAGAAAGATGTTATTTTATATTCCTAATTTGTAATAAGTTCGAGAGTTCCAAGTAGCTGCACACTCAAATTTCCATCAGTAAAAGGGAAAAGTTACAAAAATTAAATCAATGTTCCTAAGCCATCAAAAGGTGAATTTCAATGATATAATTCAAAAATTAAAAGATAAATAGAAATTTAAAGTCAATTTCAAGAAAGGAAAAGTGGGTCCGTTGTAGCATAATTTTACTCAGCTAAAAATTCAAGAGAGGTCCTAAGAAATTAAAGGTTGTTGAGGAACATTAGTTAGAATGTTAAGAATACCTGCAATATTCTCAAAAGTATAACCACAAGCGCAACAATAATTCATCATCACATGTGTAGTGGAACCAAAGTTAGGGAAGCAACAACAACATTGGAAGCAAAATCTAAGCGAAAGGAGCAGAAAATAAGAGAAGCGCGGAGCAAGGGTCAAGTCGAGCTCATTCGCAAGCTCAGGAGAGACCAGTGCAGAATAACACCAGATAAGCTCAGGAGGTTTACACTGTGAAGGAAGCAAACTAATTTCCCAAAGGCACCAAAATGGAACATTTCCCTGAAAAACTTAATAGTATTGGAGGAGGTGAAAAGGGAAAATAGATGGTGAGGATCAAAGTGCAGAACTGGAATGGAGAGATAGACAGTGGAGATCGTATCACCTATCGCATTTTGTAAAGGATACAAGTTTTTCATATGGTTAAACTTGCAATCTTGCGATATGATGTGATCGAATATCGCACATTGCAAGGTTTGGAGGAAAGGCGTTAAAGGAATATGTTATGATCGCTACAGTGCAAAGTGCGGTAATGCTCCATATGGCCGACTGCAATTTTTGATTGGCCCCACCTCTACTTTCCACATCTCCTTTCGTCCATAGCACTTTGTAAATCACACATTTTAACACTTGACTTCCAAG
This sequence comes from Pinus albicaulis, assembly GCA_034641835.2. NCBI lineage: Eukaryota > Viridiplantae > Streptophyta > Pinopsida > Pinales > Pinaceae > Pinus > Pinus albicaulis. The sequence continues at coordinate 1,420,836,912 of CM076577.1, forward strand.
TCTGATAAAAAATCTGCCGATTTATGACTGCGATTGCCCCACCTCTGCATGCCACGTCACCTTCCGCCCTTCAGACTTTGCACATCGCACAGTTTAACACTTACCTTCCATGTCTCATAAAAAAATCCCCGACCTGCGATTTGCGGGCGGATGCGATGCGGTTTCAAAAGTGAACTCGAAAGGTTTTCAAATCTGGAGGTCATTAGAGGAATTTTGAGGTCTAAAATGGGCCTCCTAAGGAAATAATAAAATAATAATTAAACCAATAAAATAATATTGATGAATTTTCAATTCACTTTTTACACCACAATCCATGTAACCATAGTTAAATTCAATTCGAAATTTGTACCAAAATAAAATTAATAAAAAAATTGTATTGATGTGACTATAAATAAGAATGTGTTTTCCAAGAAAAAGTCATTATCATTGAACAACTAATGCATTTGTCCTTTGTACTTCAATAACTTAAAATAAAATATAAATATAAATTTATAAATTCTTAATTATATTTTATACTATTAATTAAAATTTATATTATTTAAATCGTATAATAACATGTAAGTAATATACTATATAAAAATAATATAATATAATAAATGTACAGGGATATGCATTGTTTCTTTCAAGAAATATGAAATGTAAATAATATATTTTTACTTAAAAAGTGTGAAATGACGTTTATTATGAGTACTTTACTTTGATTTTGAAAGTACTTAGAGCAGTACCATGGTTAACCATGAGTTTTTATCCACCATTGAGAATGTGACAAGTAAGTACCTTTAACTCAAGAAATGCCACCTCAACCATTAGGGATGATGTCATCCCCTAAAATTTGATTGGTTCTCATAAAATGAATTTTGATTGTACATTTTCCTTAGGAAGCCCATTTTAGACCTCCCCTAATGAAGGCATTCCATGTGTTAAATCTCAACAAAGGAAGAAAGAAGGATTATAAAATAAAGTGGGTGATGTTACTATCTCTCCATCAATGCCAGACTCAACCTTTCCTATCTTTTTCATCATTGTGGTGATGTTCGACCTTTCCTCTTCGTTTAGCCTTATTTATTCATGAAATGAGCTTCAAACCTTGTATGCACAACTTTCTCCTTTTACACATGAAATAATTTAAAAAGTCGTTCACCCGGACCTAAAAATGCTTATATCTTGGTTTTGGAATACATTGCATCCACTTCGATATTGCCCTTCGCATTTTGTTGTTCTAACCTTTTCCTTAGCACTTGTATTTTTAAATTTGCGAGGTGCCCATTGCGATCGGGTCCCACCGTCATCGCACATCACACTCCAAAAGTTTAACATTTTACCTTAGCAACTTAGATTTTATCTTTTGTGATTTACATGTTACAATTGGGCCCCACCACATCGCCCATCTTACTTCAGCGTCCTGCATATTTTTATGTTGTAACCCATTTTCCTCCTCTGCTGCTATTTAACACAGAAAAGGTCCTCCATGTGGATTCAAAATCCTCTGGATTTTTCCTTCAAAACTACATCGCGTCCGGGCCTCCATTGCACTTCGCAAATTTTAGTGTTTAATCATAAACTTGACCTGTTAGATGTATGACATGCGGTATGCGGGCCAAGTCACGTCCTTTTCCATGCCACTGCCACATCATCTTTCCACGTCACCTTGCCACGTCACCCTGCCACATCACCTTTCCACATCACCTCGCCTCATCACCTTGCCACATCACCTTTCCACATCACCCTGCTCACATTGCACTTCTCTCACTTTAAACCTTTCCTTTCGTACCCAAAATACTACGATTTGTGATTGCGATCGGGAAATGGAACCCTCCATAAACATTTTGGAGTAGACAAGTGTTTTTAGTTAATAAATGGAAAACTTTTCCCGAACCAAGAAATGAAGGATTTTAAAGAACTTCGAGATGTAGATAAGAATGACATGGATCTCGCTTACCCCACATATTTGACTTCGGTGTCTATAATATTTACCTTTCAGTGCTTATCCTTTGGATTTTAAGATGTGATATTATGAATAGGGGTAGAGTTTTGGACTTAGGATAGAGAGGCAATGTGGGTGTTTCATGTGATATATATATGCATGTATCAAGCGGTTGGCTGGGGGGGCAGAGCTATAATCATGGAATTTCAGAATATGTAAAAGGTTTTATAGAGCAATAAGTCCCAAAGGTTATGCATGTGGGTTTTTGGGTCTGGATGGGATTCAAATAATTTCACAGTATGCAGGAAATGAGGAGGTAAAGAGGGTGGATGAAATAGAATGTGGGCAGAAAAAGGTTTTATTCCCATGACACCTTATCAGCAACACTTCCTTCCTTCTACTAAACAAAAAATCATATTGAATCCTTTGAAGCTATTTATAGTCAAGAGTTTCCTTTATTTCACTAAAAATAAATGATAGCCATGGAATATTATTTTCATTAAATGACATAAGAAATACTTAGTCACCTTATGGTACTCTAATTTACAAGGCTCTAATAGTGGCTCCAGCTGGGGATGGTAGCTCGTTCAAGATTTTTCAAGAACATCATAGAATAGTAGCCTAATCCCTTGGGCTGATCCCAACCCTGCAACCTGATCTACTACAACTTTTGTGGCTGCAACCTTCAAACTGAAGACAACGCCTTCTGAAAACTAAGGTTTGAAGCACACTTGATCCTGAGACTATAAAGAAACCTAAAACTGAACACTGGAAACATGCTCAAAGTACCAAGAGACCACTTGCACACCTACCTACCCAATCTATGATTCTAATCCTTTTTATTCCTTTTGGGGCACATTTAGAGTTGCATATGTTGACATGATTTTTATTTTGAATATCTACCATATCACCTATCCCTTATTTCTCCAATTGGTTCAAATTAGGTTGTTGAACCAATGTCAGTTTCTACCTAACTACTGATAAGCCAAGACTAAATGGTTTGGAAAATCTTAATTTTCTAACCTATTAGTAGAAAATTCAAAATGGTACAAAAATTCTTAAGATGTATTACTCCACAAAAATTCTTTTCAATGGTAGTGGCACTTTAATTTGCAACCGTTTCATAAAAATTGTATAAAAATTTGTATTTATTTATTTATTGGCATATTGTACTAGTCGTATGGCCTTCACTCCGGGCTTCAACCTGGTCCAATGCATTATTGAAAATTGTAGTGTTATGGTATTTACAATGATGAAAGTCTTATCTGAGTTTCTTAGTAGAGATAGTGTTTTAACATCTTGCCATTGGCACAACCTCCAAACAACAATGTTCCATCCATTTCATGTAAGAAAAATGCATTTCCTCCTCTGAAAGAATGAATAATATATGGCCCTTTCCATAAGTTTTCAAATTTTCCATGCTTACATTTATCTTCTCGCCTGGAATCCCATTTCAGCACTTTATCTCTGATATTGAAATCATTCGATTTTATCCTTTTGTGAAAGATATTTTTCATGTTTTATTGCACCACCTAGGTTCTGTTGAAAACCTCTTCTCTGGACTGGTGCACCTAAAAAATCTAGCTTATTATTCTTTGTACATCATTTTCTCTAGTCTTTGCTTCTTGAATCATTAGGGGGATTTTGAGGTCAAATCTTAGAGGGAAAAAAGAAAAAATTACTTTTTCAACTTGTATTTTGAACTTATCTTCAAACATTTTTACTCAAATTTCAAGCGCGAGTACTAGTTGGGTGCAAAATTTAATGTCGCATCCAATGAATACCCATGTTGCATACTTTTAATGGACCCTGCTACATGAAAAATGATAAATACATGAAAAATGTGACTGCAATCATGTGTTTTCATGCATTTCTCATTTTTCACGTAGTAGGGTCCATCAAAAGTATGCCACATGGGTACTCCTTAGATGAGGAATTAAATTTTGCATCCAAAGAATACTCCTGCTCGAAATTTGAGTAAAACATCTGGGATATAAGTTGAAAATATGGGTTGAAAAAGTAGTTTTATTATTTTATTATTTTTTAATATTTTTACCCTTTTACTTAAAAAATGGTGAATCATCCCCCATGGTTGAAATCATCATCTTGAATCCTATTGGTTCCTAAAAATTTTGTTTTGGTTTTAAATTTTTCTTTGGATGCCCATTTTAGACCTCAAAATTCCCCTAATGGAGCTTCATGGTTGGCACTCCTACGGATGTTGGGAAGATTGCATCCATTCCATATAATAATTGGTATGGTGACATGCCAATTTATTTCTTGGTGGTCAGTCTGTCAGCCCATAATGCTTATACCAGTTTATTATTCCAATATTCTTTATTATCTTCCAACAACTTTTTGATGATATTGACTAGGCTCCTGTTGGAAGACTCAGCTAATCCATTACCTTGAGGGTAGTAAGATGTTGAATGCCCCAAATAAATGTGATATCTATGGAAAAAATATATCATAGTCTTAGACTTAAATGCAACAAAGTTGTCTGTGATAATCTTCCTAGGACAACCAAATCTAGACAGAATGTTGGATTCAAGGAATTTGATAATCACTGAATAAGTAGCGTTTATGGAAGGGATGGCCTCTATCCATTTAGTAAAATAGTCTGTATTAGAGAGGATCCATTTATTCTTGCCAGAGGAGGAAGGGTGTATTTCCCCAATGAAGTATAAGCCCCATTATTGGAAAACGACTTCAACATAGATAGGTTGTAAAGGTAGAGGCATCAACTTTCTTGTTCCCTCAAACATTTGGCATTTGTGACAAGTGGGTAGCATTTTTTGGGTGTCTAGGAAAAGGGTAGGCCAATAGAAACCAGCTCTATGGATATTATTAGCGGTGGTTTTCTAGTAGAGATGACCTGCACAATCCCCTTCATGTAATTCTTTTGTAACTCTATCTACATCTTCTTGAAGCAAACATTTAAGAAATATGGCCCGAGAATCTTTCCAATATAAAACATTTTCTAGTATACAGAATTTTACAGCCTTTAATTTCAGGAATCTAGCCTTTATTTTGGACAAACCAGGAGGAGAATTTAAATAGAAAATAACATACAGTATATCTACGCACTGTAGGTTTTAACCCAGAACAGAAATGATCTACACACGAATTTTATAATAGAAAATAAACAATAGCGAGAGCATAAAACATAAAACAGATAAACACGGAGATTTTCCCCTGGATCCCAAATTGGGACGACCAGCTTGATTTTTCATTATATTTTTTTTAGTGTTACAAAACATATATACACATGCTGAAGCATACATGAACCCTAATCCATTAACCTTGGATTATAACATAGTCGTAGTTCCCTTGACCAGATCTACAAAAATACTAGGGGCCAAAAACGATCGTACCCAAAAACTATGTGCAAAACGATGCACAAAACCATGGGCATGGACTACCCACCAGAAATTAAGGACCAAAAAATTTTCATCGGGGCACTGCCCTGGACCCCTTGGGTAGTCGTGGAAAGACTATAACACATACCCAACATTCTCCCACTTGTTGTTTTCTTTCCGCAGGGGGCCACAGGAGAGCTTAGTCATTGGCCCAATTCTTCAACACCCATTGTTTCTCTACACCAAGAGAACTTCTGAGTGCTCACAGACTTCGTCAATTCATCTGCAACATTCTTCAAAGTGTCCACCTTTACCAAAGAATATCCTTTTAGCCTCAACCATATCTCTAAAAAGTGATATTGAACATCAATGTGCCTTGTCTTTGAATGATAAGTAGGGTTCTTAGCCAAGAAAATTGCACTTTGGCTATCACAAACTTCATCCTTATAGCTTGTTGTACCAACCCCATACTTGAACACAATCTCTGCAACCAAACTGCTTCCTTGCTTGCATGAGTGGTTGCTATGTATTCTGCCTCTGTAGTTGAAAGAGCCACTACAGAATATCTTTTACTCATCCAACTGATTGCGCCTCCAAATAGGCTAAACACATACCCACTTGTAGATCTTCTTTGTTCCAGATCTCCAGCCCAGTCTGCATCAACAAAACCATGAATTTCCAACATTCTTTCCAATCCTGGTCTTCCCTAGTAGCACAAGCCATAATTACTAGTGCCACATAAATATCTAAAAACCCACTTCACTACTATCCAATGCTCCTTCCCTGGGTTTGACATAAACCTGCTCAATACTCCCACTGCATGTGCAATGTATGGTCTAGTACAGACCATTGCATACATCAGGCTACCCGCTGCACTTGCATATGGAACATGGAGATATCCTCCTCTTCTTCTTGTGTCTTGGGACACTGTTCAGCAGATAGCTTTGTACCTATAGGAATCAGAACATTCACCAGTTTACTGTCCTGCATATTGAACCTCTGCAATATAGTATTGACATAATTCCTCTGGTTTACCTAGAGCTTCCTTTTTTACCAATCTCTCTTAATTTCCATGCCCAAAATATAGTTTGCAACACCAAGATCCTTCATGTCGAATTTGGAGAACAGCTGGGTCTTCAAATCTTGGATAATTTCTTTGTCATTTCCAATCAACAACATATCATCCACATACAAGACCAAATAAATAACATGGTCACCAATTAATTTAAAATAAACACACTGATCATCCTTGCTTCTAGTGAAGCCAAGTCCCCGCATATAGGTATCAAATTTCTGATACCACATCCTTGGTGGATGTTTTAACCCATATAAAGACTATTTTAGCCTGCATACCAGTCCTTTCTTACCCTTCAACATAAACCCTTCAAGTTGCTTCATGTAGATCTCATTCCTAGATCCCTCAGAAGAAATGTTGTCTTCACATCCATCCGTTCTATCTCAAAATCAAATGCAAGAAGAATAAATACAAGTAATCTAATAGAAGTAACTTTGGCGATAGGAGAAAAAATATCACCAAACTCAATTCCTAAGACTGGGAATAAACCTTAAGCTACCAACCGAGCTTTGTATTTCTCCACCTTACCTTCTACATTCATCTTCTTCTTAAACACCCATTTTCTCCCAATGGGCTTCCTTCCAGCTGGCAACTCCACCAAATCCCATGCATCATTTTTGTGCAAGGATGCCATTTCATCAACCATGGCCTCCTTCCATAGTTTTCCATCCTTTGAATCTACTGCCTCCCTGACAGTTCTGGGTTCATTATCAGTTATAGTTAAGGAAATCCTGAATATAAAGTAGATGGACTATACCTTTCTGGTTGCCTTCTTTCCCGAACCGATCTTCTCAAAGTTGGAGTTTGTGGCTCTTAATATTCTGAGTCTTCTTCTGTTGTAGAGTCTGATTCATCCTCCTTTAGCTCAAACTCTATCTTCTCAGGTTCATTTGGTAGGAATTCATGTTTAACAACATCTTTCACTTCTCTAAACACCACATCTCGGTTGTACACAACCTTCCTTGTTTCTGGGTTCCAAAGCTTGTAACCCTTTAAACCATCCTTATACCCACTAAAGATGCACGTTTCAGATTTATTATCCAACTTGGTCCTTTTCTGCTTTGGAACATGTACATATGCATCACATCCAAATACCCTTAGATGTGAAAGAGAAGGTTTCCTACCAGTCCATACCTCATGTGGGGTCTTATCCTCCAACACTGATGAAGGTGATCTGTTAACCAGATAGCATGCAGTCTCCACTGCCTCTGCCCAGAATTCGTGTCCTAACCCGATACCACTGAGCATGCTTCTTGCATTTTCCATCAGTGTTCTATTCATTCTTTCCGCAACTCCATTTTGCTGCGGTGTGTATGGAGTATTCTTCTATCGTGCTATACCACACTTCTTACAGAACTCTTCAAATTCCTTCTTGCAGAACTCCCCACCATTATCTGTCCTCAACACCTTTATCTTCTTCTCTGTCTGGTTTTCCACCAGAGCCTTAAATTCTTTAAATCTGTCAAAGAATTTAGATTTCTTCCTCAAGAAATATATCCATATATTCCTTGAGAAGTAATCTATGAATGAAACATAGTACATAGACTTTCCTAGTGAAGGAATTGACACAGGTCTAAACACATCACTGTGCACAATTTCTAATATCTTGCTCACCCTCTTAGCACTGTAGCGAAAATCACCCGATTTTGCTTCCCATATACACAATGTTCATAGAAATCTAAATCCAGAGAGGAATTAGACATACCTTCTACCATACCATTTCTATGCAATATCCGAAGGCCCTTCTCTCCAATATGTCCAAGCCTTTGATACCATAGCATGGTATTTTCTCCAGAGACAGCTAGGCTTTTTGCTCCACTTTCAGGAACCATAGAACTGTTACACCCATCAATAACAGTGCTACCTTGTAGCTTGTACAGAGTTCCAGTCCGAACTCCCCGCATTAATACCAGTGCTCCCCGAACCATCTTGCAGGCATCTTTCTCGAACATTATTTTTACACCTGCATCATCCATCTTGCTTACATAAATAAGATTTCTGGCCAATGTAGGAATATGTAGAACACCAGGAAGTGTTCTAATCCTTCCACCTTGCAGCTTTAGCTTGACCTTTCCACGTCCGACGATTCTAGCCTTCCTATCATCCCCTAGGAAGACATCACCACCATCATATTTCTCATACTCGTAGAACCACTCCCGATGGGGAGTGAAGTGAAAGGATGCACCTGAGTCAATCAACCATGACTCATGATCTGCATGTGTATTTGAAGAAGAAGCCAAATACACATCTCCACCTTCATTCGAGGTGGTTTTTTCCTCTACAGAAGGAGCATCATTAGATCCCTTTCCCTTCTCAGGAGCTTTAGATCTACACTCCCTTTTGTAGTGCCCTTCCTTTCCGCATTTCCAGCATACCTTTACAAACTTTCCAGGAGATTTAGATCTCCCTCTAGATTTGGGTCTCCCACTCGAAACCTTATTCTTGTTTTTGTTTTGGGACCTTCCTCATATAGATAAGGCATCTCCATTCTGGCCCTCCATATTTCTCTGTCTCATTTCCTCCGACAACAAGGCCGAGACAATGTCATCAAAATTCAAGGTAGTTTTATTGCTACCTATTGCAATAACCAGACTGTCCCACAAATCTGGTAGAGAACAAAACAAACTGATGCACTTATATTCATCTGATATTTTAATATCAATAGATGACAGCTGACTTACCACAGTATTGAAGGAGTTCAGATGCTCTGTCACCGAGTCTCCATCCTTCATCCTCAGGTTATACAGCTTTTTCCGCGGGAACAACTTATTCACCAGAGACTTAGATTAGTACAAAGTCCCAAGTTTTTCCCAAAATTCTTTTCCATAGCTTCCCTAGATACATTCAACAATACTGAATCTGAGACACACAACCGTATTGTGCTCTTAGCCTTCCGATCTAGTTTCTTCCAGTCTTCATCTGACATTGCCGTTGGTTTAGTACCTGGATCTACCACGATCCACTGATATTTATCCACCAACAGATACTCCATCTTAAGCTTCTCCACAACTCAAAACTCTAACCATTAAATTTCTCGATATCTATCTTTCCGCCGCTCGCATCTTCTTTTCAAGTAAGAATCGATCCCAGATCTTCCACTCTAATAGGGTCTACCTCAGTCAAAGCAAAACCCTCAGCAGCAAAGGCGTCCCCTTGAAGCCGAAACAACTCTGATACCAAATGTAGGTTTTAACCCTGAAAAGAAATTATCTACACACGAATCTTATAACAGAAAATAAACAATAGCGAGAGCATAAAACATAAAACAGATAAACACAGAGATTTTCCCCTGGATCCCAAATCGTGACGACCAGCTTGATTTTTCATTATATTCCTTTTAGTGTTACAACACATATATATACATGCCGAAGCATACATAAACCCCAATCCATAAACCCTGGATTAGAACATAACCGTAGTTCCCTTGACCAGATCTACAAAATACCAGGGGCCGAAAACCATCGTACCCCAAAACCATGTGCAAAACCATGCACAAAACCATGGGTGTGGACTACCCACCAGAAATTAAGGACCAAAACATTTTCGCCAGGGTGCTACCCTAGACCCCTTGCACCCAGCGCAAAGGGGGGGCTATCGCCCCCCCTCTTACCCCCCCACGCGTGCTTAGTTGTGGAAAGAATATAACACATACCCAACACGCACCAGAGAGAATTCAGGTATGCTTCCTCAATAGGTGGAGTCACCAGCTCCTCTTTTTCAGGTGAATGAATCATGTTAATATTTAGTGCTTGAAAATCTGTTTCAACCATTAATTTGGCTACTCATTGTCCCTTCATTAGTTTGGTGGGCCTAATCTCTAAATCATACTCCAAGATGACAATAATCCACTTCCCTCTTTTCCCATCTAGATCTTATGTTATGATGTCTTTGACAACAGTATTGGGTACAAATGCAATGATGTGTGAATGCAGAATGTAGACTCTGAAATCCTTGAATGTCTTGATCAAGGAAAAAGCCTGATTTTCCATAACATTATACTTCAAAGGTGCATCTCTTAAAGCTTGGCTAAAAATTTCTATGGGCTGTTTTTTCCCATATTTATTCTTCTACAGTAATACAACGATGATTGTGTGTACTGATGCAAAGGAGAAAATAATAAATTCCTTGCTAAAATCAGGGCTCATCAAAACTGGCACATGTGTGAGTGCTTGATTTACCGGGTCGAAAGATTGTTTAGCCTCTCTGGTCCATTTGACTCCTGAATATTTCTTGAGCATGTTAGTGATATTCCTTAGGAGTTCTGCGAGGTTTAGTATAAACTTTCTCAAAAAATTTATCTTTCCGATGAAGGATTGCAGTTCCTTGATGTTTCTAGGATGGCTAATTTGAAGAATACCCTCAATCCGGTTGGGGTCAATCTTGATCCCTTATTCAGATATGATGTGGCCTAGAAGATTTCCTTCTTCAAGACCAAATAATGATTTGTTAGGATTCAGAGATAGGCCAAACTTTCTGCATTTCTCAAATGGGCCAGATGCTCTTCATCAGACTTCAAATATATTGTAATATCATCAAGATATATCACGATGAAGAGACCAATTTCTTCTGAAAAAGCAATATCCATTGCTCTTTGAAAAGTGGCACCAACATTTATTAATCCAAAGGGAATTCTAACATACATGAAGGTTCCCCATGGGGTGGTAAAAGTTGTTTTTTGTTGATCATCTGGGTGTACTAGCACTTGATTGTACCCTGAAAAACCATCTAGCAGAGATATTCTTTTGGAGCCCACCACCTTTTGCCATATGTGATCCATATTTGGTAGGGGGTATTTGTCCTTAAGAGATGCCTTGTTTAGATTTCTAAAGTCAATGTAGAGTCTAATCTCACCTGTCTTATTTCTTACCGGTACAATATTGGAAACCCATTCGAAGTATCTGATTGGGACTATTATCTCAGCATCATACATCTTCTTAATCTCCTTCTCCACCAGAGGCATTTGGATAGGATTTATCTTGTGCAGTTTCTGTTTGAAAGGCTTCTGGTTGTCCTTGAGTGGAATTTTGTGCTGGATAATATCTATATCATAATATTTCAAGCCTTCATAACTCTAGACAAACACATCGATAAACTCTTTGAACATAGAGATGTATTTCTGTTTTATGGCTGCTGGCAGGGTTTTTGACAAATTTACCATCTTGGGCTCATGCTCACTGCCCAGATTGCATTCTTCGATACTTGCTTCCGTGGACTCCATTTTTGGTTTCTTAGCCACATCATTGAAATCAAATAGTTCCTCTAGAGGGACCAGTACTCTCGGCAGGTTGTTGTCTCTGAATTACAGTACTTCAAATTCTTCATTTTTTGAATCTTCATGCACCTTTGTCCTATGATTATCTTCATTTGCTGAAAAATTAACAGTAGAATGGGGATGGGGCTCCTCCATACACATTTTCTCTCTAGTGTAAAAGACTTCTTTACATTCTCGGTCCAAATCAAAATCTTCAAACTCACACTTAGATTGGAGGAAACTCTCAATCTGTTTGTCATCTTCAAAGAATTGCCAATCTCATATTGTCAGGAACTGCTAGGTGGTGTTTAACCTGCACTGTATATTGTTTTTTGGGGTGAGGTAATTGACAAGTGTTGGCTGAAAATGCTAACTCATTAGCCAAGATATTCGATTCCTTGAATCATAAAGAAGGTCATATGCGCCATATGTTTTCGTGATGGTTCGTTGGACATTAGATAAACCAACGTCCATCGTGTGTTTCGCCACACAAGACTAATCAGCCTCGTGGATTCTTATCTCTGGCGATGCGATCGTTGACTAACACCTGCAGGTTTTGGTCTAACGGCAATCGTGATTCCCAACAAGTGGTATCAGAGCGTAGGTCACGAGTTCGATCCACACCCAGCTCGCGTTGGGGGGGAGATTGTTGGACATTGGATAAACCAACGCTCCCCATGTGTTTCGCGACATGGACTAACCGCCTCTCGTGGATCCTTATCTCTGGCGATGCGATCGTTGACTAACACCTGCAGGTTTTGGTCTAATGGAAATCGTGATTCCCAACAATGTCGAGGGAAGCATTCTTGTATGCTCTCAATATGGGCTGCTTGGTTGAATATTCTCCCATGATTTTCTTAATGACCAGCTTAGAATCCCCATGGACAGAGATTCTCTTCGCTCCTAGTCTCTTCAGCAATTGCAAACCCAAAAGAAGTGCCTCATACGCTGCTATATTGTTGGTACACTGAAATTTTAGTTTGTAATAATTCCCTTCTGTGTAGTTATTTTCGGTATTTCATATCCACACACCTGCTCTGGAGCCAGATTTACCACACAAACCATAAAAACTCATGTTCCAAAAGGGTTCATTTTCATATTTGTGTTGCACAATTTCCCTTTGGATTGATTATTTTTTCTTATGGTCTTCTTCTTCTTTAGTTACTTGTTCATCAATATTTATATTATTATAAAGAATAAATGAATCAAGGTCAGAGTGGATAGAGTACAAGGGGTAATTATGAGATTTCTTCGGACTGCTCACCATGTATTTCATTAGAGTCTCCATATACAACCTCCTTTTCTGGCCAAATACTGCTATGGTAGCATAATTTATATCCATTTGGAGAGTGCCTGAAAGCTTGGCTCCCCATGTGCATGATAAAAGCATACCATATTTGGGAGGGATGTCAACCACCACGATGTTCATCACTAGACTCTTGCCCAGTATCTGGGCTAAAGTAATAAATAGATCCTTGATGAGGCCCAAACATATAACTTTGTTGGAGTCAAAAGAGTACAGGTCTTCGTAGGGTTTAGTTATTTCCAGGCCAAGTTTCTCCATAACGGCCTTTGGCACGAGATTATGAGATGCACTTGAGTCTATCATGGAATTATGGAGAATTTTATCATGAATATTCAAACTGAGATAAAATGGGGGAACACCTACCTCTTGTAATTTTCCCTCTACTTCTAGCCCAAACAAAAGTTCATTTTTGTCATAATTTAGATTGACCATATCAGTGATTTCTCATATGTTCAGTGCTTTTAGGATTTGGGACCTATATACATCTTGGTTTGTTAATTTAGTGAGAGGAATAAAGATTTTTATTTTGGCAATTTCATTCTCAATATTGAATGGTGTCAGTGTCTTTGGCAGATTCGAATCACTCTTCTTAAGCACTATTTTTGAAGCCATTTGAGACTGTTGACTTATATTAGGGATATCAACCGAAATTTTTTTTCTAAGACCGACAACTGGTATGCTAGTGCTACTTTCTAGATCATTATTCCCGGTTATTTTAGTAATTTTCTTTAAACTCTTTTTTGTTTTATTGGGATCAACTTCAGGGGCCTTAGCAACAGATTTTTCAGAATTCTTTCTGTTGGGGATATCTGAATTTTTCTTACTTCAGAGGTTATATTGTCTATGCACCTCCATGATGGAATTCTTGAATCCTTGTTTATAATCTTCGGACTCTTGGAATGCTATTGTAGTTTGAGTCTAAGAAAATACATCTTGTTCTTCTTCGGTGGGGAAAATAGTATCTTCATCATTAATTCACAATAGATTAATTTAACTTTCCTCTGGCTCCTCAACCACCCCCTCAACCTCATCAGTGTAATTTTCTTAGAATAGAGGCCCAATTTGGTGGTCACGTCCTCTTTCTTCTCTTTGTCTCATTTTAGGGGGGTTTCTTCTAAAGTTTTGGTTTCTATTTTTAGGAGTTTGTTGATTTTCCATAGGGAAAACTCTCTCATTCAAGTTGATCCTCTCCACAATCTTCTCCATCGTTCTCATCAGACTATTCATCTTGGAATTGGAAGTGGAAGCTATAGGCTCTTCCCTAATAATGAATCTTTTCTCACTTCTCATTCTACCCATTTTTGCAATCAGATTTGCTTTCACACCTACATCACTCCTCTGCATCTCTTCCAGTGTAGCTGGATATTTTTGTCGTAGCTGATAAGCCATCTCTGGGTCAAAACCATCTGAAAATTCCATTATGGCTAAGACTTGTGGGGTTTCATTTGAGGAGGGAGGGCATTGTATATACTATTGAATCTAATGCAATAATCTTGGACACTCTCTCCAGCATTTCTCTTGATGTTTTCATATTCTGATAGGATTTGGAGAGGATTTTTCTTAACTTACCATTTATTTATGAATAGTTGGTGAAGGGATGGGAGGTCCTAGACACTGTTAGTGGTCAAACATTTGAACAATTTGTTTACTTCTCCCCCTAAATTTTGAGAAAACCTTCTCATTCAGATAGTTTCATCATGTATTTATTAGTATTCAAAAGCATCATTCATTTTTCCCACATGTTGTTGAGCGGTTCCAGGGCTAGTTCCATCAAAATGTGGGATTTTGGATTGGTAATCCTGTGTCATAGGCACCATAGGTTGTGGTAGCACTAATGGAGCATACCATACTGCCATGATTGGTGGTGGGGGAATCCAAAGAGGGTTGATAATAGGAGGGTTTACCAAAGGGGTGGGGGGTTAAGTGGAGGAAGGTGGATAGTGGGTGTATGAGTGGAGGTTAGGGACTCTGGGAGGGAAGGTTTGAGGGAAAGGTAGGAGTTTAAGATACACTTGAGTAATTGAGCTGAGGATGAGAAAAGTTGGAAACAACCGAAGGAAATGTTGCAGTCAGGGCAGATAATTCTATACAATGCTAAAGATAAGAATCATCAATAGTTGAGGTGACCTCTATTAGCAAACCTTGAAAGGATTCAAAGGGTTGGACAAGTTGAAAATAAGTTTGATTGGACATAGAGGCTTCCCCAAATGAACTTTTCTATAATATGGCTAGATCAAAAACTTCTTGGTATATCCAATTCTGAGATTTGGTTCTAAACAAGCTTTGCTCAAATTGTAGGTCAAACTGGATATATTGTAAGGTTGCAACGTTTTCAGGGAGGGAACTTGATTTGTGAATAGGCACGTTAATAGTTGGATTTTCAGATATGGGAGTTTTTCTTAGGATTTTCTTTCGATTTTCAACTATTGCAGGGGGATTTGGGTCGGGATGGGATCTCGTAAGGATTCTTCTAGAAGCCAGAATTCAGACCCAAGGCACAAACAGGCTGAATATTTTTACAAAAAAAAATCTCTGGAAAATACTTAAATCCCATAGTGTTTCGACTGGGGTTTCTGAGTTCTGATGAAATACTAAGATTTTTCAAAAATTCCCCAGTATGGTTTCCATTATGTTAGCTCTCTATAATTTAGAATATTGGCAAGAATATAATATAGAGCACAACACCAAAACATTTTGCAGTCTAGGACCTAGCCTTCCTAGACTCAGAAAGGGCTCTCTCTATTCTACAATATATGATTTAACTGATTGATTATAATTTCAGATATTAGGATATTTACAGTGATGAGGGTTGTTTTTTTTATTGACTAAGTGGTTGGACATATAGTTCCGCAGAGGCTATTCCATTGGACAATGTACTCGAAGGCTGGAAAGGCACATAAAAATCAAGAGAAAATCATAGGGCAAGATCATTGTGTGAAATGGATCTTAAGAGTTTTATGAATTAGGAGGTGGAATAAACTTTAAGGTTCGGTTGTGACTAAAGAGAAATTAAGGATTTTTTAGTCATACTTCAGTAGAAAACATTCAGATTGTAAATGCTTATAATTAAGGCACTCCGACAATGAATCTGAATCTAAAAATTCTAATTTACAATTAGATGAGCGGATACACAACATAGAAAACAACAGAAACATTTAAACAAAGAAGAAACATGTCACCATTTTAACACATCTCAAGAATCATGTAATCGGTCTTTGATTATCGATGTCCATCTTCAAAAATTACAGTGCTCCAATAGTAGTTCTTACAATATAGGTACTAAAATATCCAACCCTTCAAAATGGAGGTTCAAGCATTATTTAACTAAAAAATTAAGTCGGTTGCCCTGATCTACTTTGGCAGTCTTCATTTATTACAACAACTGAAAATTAAACAGGTATGGCCATGCAAGGCCTGAACAAAGGAAATCTTTGACAACATCACCTGTGAAATTAATTTTGAGCAGCTCTTCATGTATCTAAAAGCTTCAATGGCTCTTCATAGGATCAAAGGTAGTCTTGGTAGTGGTGTGTGATGATTCCTAAAAGGCAACGAGCCCTGCTTTTCAAAAGATCAGTGTTGGGTAATTAAGTCTGGTGCATCGCTGACTACTTTCATTTATTGATGCTAGTGCTGATGTGCTTTGCTGCCCATTCAGTCTCTGCTATTATTATCTTTGCATCAATGCCGAACTCGACCTTTTTTACCTTTTTCCTTGTTGTGGTGAGGTTCGGCCTTTGTTTTGAGTTTAGCCTTATTTATTCGTGAAATGAGCTTCAAACCTTGTATGCCCAACTTGATCCTTTTACACACAAAACAATGTAAAAACTCGTTCATCCGGACCTGAAAATGCTTAGATCTTAGTTCTGGAATACATTGCATCCACTCCAATATTTCACTTCGCATTTGGCTTTTCTTACCTTTTCCTTAGCACTTGTCTTTTAACATTTGCGAGGTGCGCATTGCGATTGGGTCCCATCGTAGTCGCACATCGCACTCCGGCAGTTTAACATTTTACCTTGGCGATTTATCTTTTATCTTTTGCGATGTGTGCGTTACGATCGGGCCCCACCGTATTACTGATCTCACTTCAGCGTTCCGCATATTTTTACGTTGTAACCCCTTTTCCTACTCTTCTGTGATTTAACATAGAAAAGGCCTTGCATGCGGATTCAAAATCCTTTGGAATTTTCCTTCAAAACTACATCACGTCCGGGCCTCTATCGCACTTCACAACTTTTAGCGTTTAATCATAAACTTGACCTGTGAGATGTGCGATGTGTGGTATGCGGGCCATGCCACATCCTCTGCCACTTCACTGCCACGTCACCTTGCCACAACACCTTGTCCACATCACACTTCGCCAACTTTAACCCTTTCCTTCCACACCCAAAATACTATGATTTGTGATTTTGATCGAGAAATGGACCCCTCCATAAACATTTCCGAGTGGAAAAGTGTTTTTAGTTAAGAAATGGAAAAATCCATCCGAACCAAGAAATGAAGGACTTTAAAGCTCTTCAAGGTGTAGATAAGAATGATATGGGTCCTACCCGCCCCGCATATCGCACTTCGACATCTATAATATTTACCTTTGGTTGCTTATCCTTTGAATTTTGAGATGTGCTAATGTGAAGAGGGGTAGAGTTTTGGACTTAGGATATAGAGGCAACGTGGGTGTTTCATGTGATATGTATGCATGTATCAAGTGACCGACTATGGGGGCGGAGCTATAATCATGTAATTTTGGAATATGTAAAAGGGTTTATAGTGCAATAAGTCCCAAAGGTTATGCATGTGGGTTTTGGGATCTGAATGGGATTCAAAGAATTTCAGAGTATGGAGGAAATGAGGAGGTAAATGGGGTGGATGAAATGGAATGAGGGCAGAAACAAAGTTTGATTCCCATGACACCTTATCAACAACACTTCCCTCCTTCTAGTGAATAGAAAAGCATTTTGAATCCTTTGAAGCTATTTACAGTCAGGAGTTACATTTCTTTCACCGAAAATAAATGATAGCCATGGAATATTATTTTCAGTAAATGACATAAGAAATACTAAGTCACCTTTTGATACTGTATTTTACAGATCTCTAACAGGTGAAACACTTTGAAAATGGAAGAAAGTCTGAACATAGGTAGAGAGACTAGGTAAGTGAACTGACACAACGCAAATGAGAAGAGAAGACTAAACACAATAGGCACACACAAAAGAGGGAGAGTCGGGTAGTAGATGACATGATGACAACGTTAAAAATGCAAACGCATGGGCATAGTTGGGAGGAGATGCATTTATGTATACTGTGAGGACATCACAGCTGAAATGGAAGGAGACACATCAACAACAAATTAGACTCGACAAAAGGATTATATTCCAGATGTATTTTGTTTTCTTTGTTAAGATTGAAGCTAAAATGGTGTCCTTGATTTCTATGTAATAAGTAGTTTAACAATTGAGGTAGTAGAGGAGTTTCAAGAGGCTCGAGCAGTTACAAACTGCTTTTGTTTGTATTTAAGGAAGAGAGAAAGAATTAAGAGGGGTTCCGAGTTTTGGACCTCTTGGGTATTATATTTTTTACTTTTTTTTCTGATGGCTAATTGAAAGAAGCAATAAGTAACCTACAACTGTTGATGGTGATTTGTGTTTCTTGTGCCATTTTGTGTCCCTTATTCTTTGAAAGAAGTGAAGGAATGTAGCAACCAGTCTCTTAATTATCTCTGTGAGTAAGAGTTAAACAACCTTAATTTTCTCTCCTTCACTCCATCTCTTCTCCCTTCACAAATTCTCTTTGCAACTTAAAAGTAATAGATTTTATGTTTACAACATATTATTTTGAGTTTCCCCACTCTTCACCAACTCTTGACGAAAATTTAAAGCAATATATTCTTTGTTTACAACATATTATTTCGATTTTTCTCTCTCCATAAATTTCCCTTGAAAAATAAAAGTGGTAGATTCTGTGTTTTCATCATATTACTTTGAGTTTCACTTGAAGTTAATATTTTCATTCAGATATTAGCAGTGAATGGAATTATGAAATCCTTTATTATTTGAGATCATTAAGGGTTTTAGAAAAATAATCTCCAGATGGATAGAAAAAATACCTCATGATAAAATCATTTCTGTGACACCCTTATAAAATGTCTTAAGCACTGATTCCTTTCACAATTGAGGGATTGTCTCTTAAGATACAACATTTTTTGGCAGCGTTGTTGAGGACGAAGGCACGAAGTTATTTTCCCTTGGTATCGAAATCTATTTATTGATGGTGAACAAGATTTAGATACAAATTTGGTTGTGCATTATTCACCTGGCGAATCCACTGATGAAGGTTTCATTATATGAGGAATTATGTGGGAAAGAAAATGAGAAAGCACTGTGGAAAATACACATATCAAAGTTTGAATCTTTTAAAGGAAGTTTCATTTTTCACTATCAATTTTGGTGGTCTATTTTCCCTTACATATCGAGAATATTTTTTCCTGCTTTATTTTCTCAGAAGATTATAAGGCCCAAAATGTAAATTCTTTATTGGATAAAGAACATTTTTCTTCCGATCGTATTATTGATCTTGACACAAATGTATATCCTAAATATGAAAGGAGATATTATTGTTGCATTACTATTCCTGAAGGTAATATGTCACAGTATGGGCATAAAGGTGAACATTCATCATCTTCGGGTGATAGAATTATACCTTATAAGCAATCCATTTTTTTCTAGCTTGGAACCAAGGTGATTTTCAAACCCTTGGTGTGGCCCACACTCCTCCATCAATATCCTTCAAAAGGATTCAAATTTTTGCCAAGTTTTTCAGGAGAGAAGGAAGATATTTCAGCTGAACAACATATCTTTGAATTGGAGTACTTTCTGGAAAAATTTAAAATTATTTATGAAGATGTGCCTTGAAGGATGATCTTTCATTCATTAAAGGAAGGTGCTAAGCAATGGTTCTAGTGTTTGGAAGCAATTTCAATTAGTTTCTGGCAAGGTTCTCAAGATATATTTCTTAGATATTGCGGCGAGCGTAAGTCATATGAAAACAAGTTTTGGAATTTTATTCTATCCAAAGCCAGAGAAATGAATCAATGGATGAGTTTAATAGGACGTTTCAAAAAATGTATTTTAGCATGCCAAAAGAGATTCGGCCTACTGAAGTTGCAGCTGTGGTTTACTATTTGAGGGCTCTTTTTGTTTTCTTGGCTTTTTTTCTCAAGGAGAGAAAGCCTTGCACCCTAGAGTTGATGTTTCTTTATGCATAGGAAATCGAAGATAATGTGTGGGATTGTAGAAATTTCTCCTGCCATGTTGAAAGAACAATTTTTTTTGAAAACAAGAGGGCCTGTCAAGAAAACATTGGAATTTCTTTACCAGAGAATGAAAATTCAAAGATGAATATGGATTTTCAAATGGGGTCAAGGGATTATTTTATTGTTAAAACACAATAATTCAAGCATTATGAGGATTCTAGTCAAAAATTCATTGCAACAACTAAACTACACGCTGAAATCCTAGAAGATCATTATAATTTTCATGATTTTAATGATGTTGTGAATAGAGGAGAAAATAATGGAGCTTTTCAGGTGTTTTTGCATGAGGGGGAAGATTTTTATGAAGAATTGGAACTATATGAAGAGCATCAGCATTATGAGGAACAAAAATTACATTTATCTTTCCGATCTAAATGGTTATCAGTAGAAAACAACAATCAATATTCTCACATACAACCTCAAATTGAGGAGTCAAACAACGAAGGAAGTTTTCTTGTTCATAGAAGTCTACATCAGCTAGATGTTCAAGAAAAGGAGGCAGCCAAAAATTTGTCTCATCAGTTGTCTGATTGAGTGGCTAACTATATGACAACTTTCTTTTGTTAGTGACAAGCATCTATGCAAGGGTATCTGCAGAGCTCTGTATCTAGAAAATTTTCATTATACATCCCTGTTTTGATTTTCAAATTTCCATAGTATGGGGGAATTAGGTCTAACACACATATGTTGGATTGGTGCCATTGGAAGGATGAATTCACCTGATTGAGTTCAAACATGAATACATATGTAGGAGTTGTGAATAAATAAGATAAGAAGTTGAGAATTTTCAGTTGTACTATTTCTAGTTCGTTATTTTCAGCTTAAGAATAAAGGAAGAAGTCCAAGGTGTAGCAGGTTTCAGGAGGATTTCATACTAGATCAACTCACATATGGGATTGAATCCATGCCCAATAATGACTACTGATCTGCAAGTGCTCTTTGAATCCATGCCCAATGAAGGCTATTTTTCTACAAGTGATATCTGACTCCATTCCCAGTAAAGGCTACTCATCTACAAGTTCTCAGCACTTTTCTACCAAAGTGTTGTCCCCAATTGGAGCCATATGTTGTAGCATAATTTGACTCGGCTAAAAAGTCAAGAGAGGTCATGAGAAATTCAATGTTGTTGAGGAATAGTTGTTAGAATGTCAGGAAGACCTGCAATGTACTCAAAAGGATAACCACAAGCGCAATGAGGATTCATCATTGCATGTCCAATAGAACCAAATTCAGGGAAGAAGTGGCATCATTGGAAGCGCAATCTAGGCTAGAGGAGTAGCAAAGAAGAAAAACATGCAACAAGGGTCAAGTCGGGCTCATTTGCAAGCTGAGGAGAGACTAGTGCAGCAGAACACTGGATAAGCCCAAGAGGGTTACATAGTGGAGCAAACAAACCAGTCCTCCGAAGGTAAAGAAATGGTGCATTTCCCTAAAAAAAAGAGTTTTGGAGGAGGTGCAAAGGGAAAAATAGATGGTCAGGATCAAAGTGTAGAACTGGAATAGAGAGATGGACGGTGGATATTGTATCACATATCGCATTTGGTAAAGGATATGATTTTGTAATATGGTTAAACTTGCGATATTGTGATGCGATGCGATCACATACAACAAATCGCAAGGTTTGGAGGAAACGCGCTAAAGGAATATGTTACGATCACTGAAGTACAAAGTGCAATAAAGCTCCATATCACCGATTCCTAATCTCCACATCACCTTTGGCCTGTCGCACTTCACACATCACACATTCTAATACTTACCTTCCATGTCTCATAACAAATATTTTAATTTGTGATTGCGATTAGCCCCAACTATGCTTGTCACATCACCTTCTGTTGGCAATATGATGCAGAGTGTTGTCCTTGATGGCAACCCACTTGATGAAGATGATGGCAACATACTTAATGAATTTGTTCTTGATGCTTGATGAGTTTATTAATGATGTAAATATGATGTTCTACAAGTAGCTCAGAAGTAACAGAAGAAAGGAATTTCAGGAGGTACCAAAGAAATGATAAATAAGGTATGTCACTATGCATACGCGGATTTGTTAAGGCGAAGTAGCGTATGCACGCGGAAAATTACGTGCCAAGTCGCGTATGCTCAATTGCGTTCTAAAAGAATAAAACCAGGGGCTACTACCATGGTATTGACCCATTGTATTGAGCGCTGGATTGTCTATGTGATCCCGTCCAGGAATACCATCGGAAGTTATGTGGTTTTGACTCATGGTATTGATAAAGGGTAAACCTATATAAGGAGAAGAAAATCATTGTGCAAAGTGGGTGCATGAGTCTGGGTTTGAATGTATACTTAACTCTGAAGTATGTCTGAATGGAAAGGGTAATAGTTTGATGATAGATCTGAATCTATGATGCACCTATGAAGAAAATGATGAAGAGGGATCTCTAGATCTGAAATGTATTTGTATTTTCTAGATCTGTTTATGGAATGTTTAGATATGAGATGAGGCGAACATGTTTCTGAAGTGAAGGATAAAATCTGAGCTATACATCTGTTCTGAAGAACTGCGCTGCCCTAAAATGCCTGAAGATATATACGCGAGTTTGTAACAGCGAAAGCATGTATATACGCGGGTTTGATTAAGCGAAAGTGCGTATGGGTTGTGAAATCAGTTCTGAAATATGTGCAGAAGTATACGCGGGTTTATATGCAATGGAAGCACGTATATACGCTGGATCAGTAAGGAAAAAGCGCGAATGTAATTTAGGGTTTGCTGAAGTATGTGGTATGAAATGTCTGATATGTTCTGTTGTTTTACTGCTATCTATTAATGATGATCTGGGTTGTTCGAATATTGATTATGCTATTATAGAGCAAGTTGTTGGTTTGATGAATGTTCCTTGAGCTAAATTGTGTGGGTTGGATCCAGTATGAAAATTGATGAAACGTGGTCCACAAAGGTGCTGAAGGTTGAAGCCTTCAGTCAGGGGGTTGTAGCTCCCTTCAAATTGAAATTTGGTAAATGAAATGAAGTATTAACTCTCCCTTCCAGGAGAAGCTGGTAAACGAGAGCAGGGGGTTGTAGCTCCCTTCGAGGAGAGGTGATGGCAGAGAAGGTTGTAGCCTTCTGCAGGTGGGTGCTTGCGTGCTGGTATGAGTCTGTGTCAGTACGTTGTTGTAACATGTTTTCTGTATATAATAAATATTGAAGACTGAGACGACGGTAGCGGTGGTTTTCTCCCAACTTGGTTTCCACCTTAAATCCTGGTGTTTATGTGTGATGGTTTATTTTGTTATTACTGCACATGCTTACTATTAACTTAACATCAGATGAATGAATGTTGCAAAGAGCTAAGTTAAGAATTATCTGTATAATTAGATCTCTGTGCATATGCAAGTTTTATGTAGGATATCCGCGTGTATACGCTAGTTGGCTTCAGCAAAGTAGCGTATGGGTTTTAGTGAATGGAAAAGTAAAATTTTTTGAGTAAGTCCTAAATACTGATTCACTACCCCCCCCCCCCCCCTCTCTGTATTTTTCCCAACAATTGGTATCAGAGCAGGTCCTTCTTCAGAAGCCTGATCGCTTGAAGGAGATCCATCACAATGGGAAGGAAGCAAAAGAAGAAGGCTACTCAAAAGGAGATATCTCCGAAAACATGTGCAACAGAAAATGAAGAATATAAAACAGGTATTGAATGTTGTTCTTGTGATTCACTTTCTTGTGCAAGAGATGGTGAAGATAGTAAAAGAAATGTTATGGATCTAGAAGAAGCTCTCAAGATTAAAGTTGAAGAACTACAAAGATCATCTAATAAGCAAGAATCTATCTACAAAGAGATGATCTCTCAAATGAAAGGACAGATAGAAACAATGAATGGTCAGATGGAAATGTATCAAAGATGGATAGAAATGTATCAAAGGGTGTACGATAATGTAACCAATCGAACTAAAGGACTTGAAGCAGAAATCATCTCTCTGAAAGAAGATCTCGAAACATCAAACAAGAAGAATGAAGAACTTCTACAATCATTTGAAGAAAAAGGATTTGAAGCAAAAATCATCTCTCTAAAAGCAGATCTCGAAGCATCAAATAAGAAGAATGAAGAACGGCTACAATCATTTGAAGAAAAAGGACTTGAAGCAGAAATCATCTCCCTCAAAGTAGATCTGGAAAAATCTAATAAGAAGAATGAAGAAATTTTACAGACTTTTGAAGAACAAGAAAATGGATTGAAGGAAGAGATTCTAAACTTGAATAATCAAGTCAAAGAAGGAAGAAGGAAAGAAGAATGTATGAAGAAGCAATGCCAGAAATTGGAGGTTGAGGTAAACATTCTAAAAGGTAAATTAGAAGAAAAGGATAAACTTTTGAGGTTTCAAGATAGTACTAAGATTCTGGATAATATTCTTAGTAGTCAAAGGTCTCCCTCTGTTAAATTTGGTCTTGGTTTTCATGAAACTATTAAGGGAGAATCTAGTTCACAAGGAAGTGCTAAATATTCAACGGATATCAATGCAAAACCTGAAGTGTTGAAAGAAGCAAAATATCAACCAACAATCATGAACTCTCAAAAGAAATCTTTCTCTCCTAACTATAGAAGCATCAATAATGTTGAATGCTTTAAATGTCATAATTATGGGCATGTTGCAGCCAATTGCAGAAGCAGATCATTTCAGTCACAAACAAACGGATTCTACACAGAAAGGTACTCTGATTTCTTCAAGGGATATTGTTTTTCATGCAACAAGTATGGTCATAAAGCAGTTGATTGCAGTAGAAGGAAGAATAGAAAATCACATTATGAGTGTTACGCTTATTTCTCTGGCCACATAAGATTTTATGCTTGTAACAAGTATGGACATGTAGAAAAGGAATGCAGGATGAACAGATCTGGGAAATTGGATAACTTCCAGCATACAATTAGAAAGTTCAAGCAAAGCTGGATGAAGAAGGAGGACCAGTCAGAAATGTAGGGAATATTGACCCTACTACAGTCATCCGCTTCTAAAGCTTACTTGGCTTAATGACTGCAGGATTGATGTGAGATACATTATAGGGATTAGTAACGTATCATCACAGGGGGAGCAATGCATGGTGATTCCCATGATTGTTTTGGTTATTCTAGTTATGTTTATTTCTAACAAAGCATCTGACGTGAATAAGACAGGTACAGATGGTAAATCTTTAGGGGGAGATGAAGGAATGTGAAATTTTCTATATTTCACTTTCCATACACGGGTTTGATGAACCAAAGCCGCGTATACACGTAAGTTACAGTAGAGACATACGCGTATGCATTTATGATAATAAAATTAGTATCACAACTGAAGATCAGGAGCACAGGTTCAAGGGGAGCATCAGTCTGACTATTAATGATTGGATCATTGGAACTGTATATGTTTATTTCTTAGTTATAAATGATGATGACATGTTACATGGTTTCTTATGATGAGATTGTGGATGAGCCCTGTTTTGTTTTTGCTAAAGAGTATTCGTTGTTTTCACATGGACGGATAGAGTATGATTCGAAATATAGACGAGATCATGCGGATATTGATGATGCCTTGCTTTGTTGAAAGTATTCGAGTTGCGCAAGCTAAGGAGGAGCCTTGGTCGTATGGAAAGGATGATTGGATGCACATTTTCGGGGGGAGCATTGGTCATGTGGAAAGGATGCATTGTTGGCATTATGATGGTTCTGAAATATGATCTCTCTCTTGAGGTCTTTTTTGATGTTGGTCATAAAAAGTCATATTTGTAATTTCATGAAAAGGTCATGTTGAGACCTATGATGTAAAATTTTAATATTCAATCATGTAAGGACTTGATCAAATGTGTAAACCCACTTGGTTGGGTAGTTCATTCAAAATGTGTAAACCCCCTTGGTTGGGTACTTGAGTCATATATGTAAATCCACTTGGTTGAATCCTTGATGTAAGTATGAGTCCTTGGTGATAGGAAGGTCATGTAGTGTGTACTTCATTGAAAATATGTTTGAAAGATTCGACATCGAGATAGGGAGCATGGTCGCCGGTACACATCGGATCTACGGCTCTTCTATACATGAGGAGAGAAAACACCCTTGTGTTGGTTTTGATCCGCCCTTTTCCCTTGATGTCAAAGGGGGAGAGTGATATGGTGTTTGAATAGGGGAGAATATCATTATGCTTAATGTATCTATCTGTTGTGGTGATCAAACACCATCGTGGTTGCCATCAAGTCCAAAGGGGGAGATTGTTGGCAATATGATGCAGAGTGTTGTCCTTGATGGCAACCCACTTGATGAAGATGATGGCAACATACTTAATGAAGTGGTTCTTGATG
This sequence comes from Pinus albicaulis, assembly GCA_034641835.2. Classification (NCBI taxonomy): domain Eukaryota; kingdom Viridiplantae; phylum Streptophyta; class Pinopsida; order Pinales; family Pinaceae; genus Pinus; species Pinus albicaulis. The sequence continues at coordinate 1,420,863,428 of CM076577.1, forward strand.
CTTGATGAGTTTATTAATGATGTAAATCTGATGTTCTACAAGTAGCTCAGAAGTAACAGAAGAAAGAAATTTCAGGAAGTACCAAAGAAATGATAAATAAGGTATGTCACTATGCATAAGTGGATTTGTTAAGGCGAAGTAGCGTATGCACGCGGAAAAGTACGTGCCAAGTCGTGTATGCTCAATTGCGCTCTAAAAGAATAAAACCAGGGGTTACTACCATGGTATTGACCCATTGTATTGAGCGCTGGATTGTCTATGTGATCCCGTCCAGGAATACCATCAGAAGTTATGTGGTTTTGACTCATGGTATTGATAAAGGGTAAACCTATATAAGGAGAAGAAAATCATTGTGCAAAGTGGGTGCATGAGTCTGGGTTTGAATGTATACTTCACTCCGAAGTATGTCTGAATGGAAAGGGTAACAGTTTGATGATAGATCTGATTCTATAATGCACCTATGAAGAAAATGATGAAGAGGGATCTCTAGATCTGAAATGTATTTGTATTTTCTAGATCTGTTTACCGAATGTTTAGATATGAGATGAGGCGAACATGTTTCTGAAGTGAAGGATAAAATCTGAGCTATACATCTGTTCTGAAGAACTACGCTGCCCTAAAATGTCTGAAGATCTATACGCGAGTTTGTAACAGTGGAAGCACGGATATACGCGGGTTTGATTAAGCGAAAGCGCGTATCGGTTGTGAAATCATTTCTGAAATATGTGCAGAAGTATACGTGGGTTTATATGCATGGAAGCGCGTATATACGCTGGATCAGTAAGGAAAAAGCACGTATGCAATTTATGGTTTGCTGAAGTATGTGGTATCAAATGTCTGATCTGTTCTGCTATTTTACTGCTATCTATCAATGATGATCTAGGTTGTTCGAATATTGGTTATACTGCTATAGAGAAAGTTGTTGGTTTGATGAATGTTCCTTGAGCTAAATTGTGTGGGTTGGATCTAGTATTAAAATTGATGAAACGTGCTCCACAAAAGTGCTGAAGGTTGAAGACTTCGGTCAGGGGGTTGTAGCTCCCTTCCAGGTGAGGCTGGTAAACGAGAGCAGGGGGTAGTAGCTCCCTTCGAGGAGAGGCTGGTAAACGAGAGCAGGGGGTTGTAGCTCCCTTCCAGGAGAGGCTGGTAAATGAGAGAAGGTTGTAGCCTTCTCCAGGTGGGTGCCTGCGTGCTGGTATGAATCTGCGCCAGTACATTGTTGTAACATGTTTTCTGTATATAATAAATATTGAAGACTGAGACGACGACATCGGTGGTTTTCTCCCGACTTGGGTTTCCACCTTAAATCCTGGTGTTCATGTGTGATGCTTATGTGTGATGGTTTATTCTGTTATTACTGCACATGCTTACTGTTAAATTAACATCAGATGAATGAATTTTGCAAAGAACTAAGTTAAGAATTATCTGTATAACTAGATCTCTGTGCATACGCGAATTTTATGAAGGATATCCGCGTGTATATGCTAGTTGGCTTCAGCAAAGTAGCGTATGGGTTTTAGTGAATGGAAAAGTAAAAAATTTTGAGTAAGTCCTAAATACTGATTCACCCCCCCCCCCCCCCTCTCAGTATTTTTCCCAACACCTTCCACCCATCAGACTTCATACATCGCACAATTTAACACTTACCTTCTGTGTCTCATAACAAAATTACTGATTTTTGACTTTCGGGTGGATACGATGCAGTTTAAAAATTCAAATCCAAAGGAGGTAAGGCATCGGAGGAAGAAAGAAGGATTATAATGTAAAGTCAGTCAAACACCTTGATAATGCAAGAAAGTCTAAACATGGGAAGAGAGACTCAGGTAAGTGACCCGACATAAAGCAAAGGAGAAGAGAAGACTAAACACCATAGGCACATGTAGAAGAGGCACACTTGGGTTGTAGGTGACATGATGATAGCGTTCGAAATGGAAAAGCATGGGAAGAGTTGGGTGGAGATGCGTTTATGTAGACTATTAGGACATCACATACAAAATAGAAGGTATGACATTAGCAATAAATCATACTCAACATATTATTTTGAGTTTCCCCTCTCTTCAAAAACTCCTAATGAAACTTTAAAGTAATATATTCTTTGTTTACAACATATTATTTCAAGTTTCCTCTCTCTCCATGAATTTCATCTGAAAATTAAAAGTAGTAGATTCTTTGTTTTTAGCATATTAGTTTGAGTTTTCGCTGCAGTTATTATTTTCATTTAGATATTAGCAGTGAGTGGCATTATGAAATATTTTAGTATTCTAGATCATTAAGAGTTTTAGAAAACTAGTCTGGATAGGGATAAAACAAAGACCTCATGATAAAATAATTTTTGTGACACCCTTATAAAATATCTTAATCACTCATTCCTTTCACAACTGATGGATTGTCTCTTAAGATAAATCAAGGTCCTAGTTTTTTCAATGACATTTTTCCAAGTATAAGGGCTCCCAATGACCAGGAAATCATTTATTTGCATCCTCAAGAATTGAGCTCTCCAAATTCCCCAAGCAAAAAATCGAGTTTTCCTTCAAAAAATAGAATTCAGGGTGATTCTCTATGCCTTTTCCAAAGGATATGCACTTTTTGCATCAGGAACACTACACTTTTTCCAAATTCATTGTGTTTTTAACAGTCCCTCACTGCGCTTTTCCTCTGTACACTCCATTTTTTGTAGAAGGGAGCCACGGTCCCAAATATTCATTACAAAGGTTCTCAACTTCAGTTAAGGTTTTATACACTAGTTTCCGATTAAGTGGCACCTCTATAGCCGCTTATTTCAGCTCGTGTTCTTAAATATATGGTGCATACCCTCCTTTACCCTCTATGTCATGGTTTAACCATTGAAACCCTTGTTTCACATTTTACAAGATTAACTGTTTTCCCCTAGACCCCATTTACCTCCCTACACCCTAACGCATTCCTAACTACCCTAATATTCACTCATTTTCCATTCCCTAAGCTCCACAACCCCTTTACACATTTCCCCAATTTTTCCCGCACTCATCCCAACTCCCTAACGCTACAATCCTACTCCCTTCCCCTTCTTCTCTAGGATTTTCAAGAAAAACTGAACATAATGGAGGAGGAGAGAAACATCATAAATGAAGAGAGAAACATCATGGAATAATATAAGAATACCTTCAATAAATGAGGGAGAATCCTAAGGCATGAACCAAGACCTCGAGTAGTACAAACACTACTTGAAATCATAGTGCAAAGGAAACCCTAATCAAGAAGAAAGAGAAGTATAAGTTGGACCTACTTGTTGATACATCCATGATAACATAACACACCTTATTTTGAATATATTGAGAAATTTTGAGTAAATTTTGAGAAAATTTGGAAAATTTGAAAAATCCTTGAAGCCGCATTTTCCAGGAATGTTGTGTTTAGTCATCGTTTTGAAAAACGTATTGTGGCCAAAAAAAATATTAATTTAGGGAAACTGGAGGAGGTTTTTTCTCCTACGATATCAAAGTGATAAATATTATCTCACTTTTTATACAGGTATTACATAATGAGAGATCCATTCACATATTCAAAACTTATTTTTTTGCATGTGCAAATTTCTCTTTTAGACACCTTTTTCCAAAGACGATTGTGGACAAGAAGAGAAGTATCTTTGGAAAGAGGAGGAGGTTATTGTTCCTAACATTCCATAGAAAAAAAACCTCTCTCATTTTTTAAAAATGTTTAATTTTTATGGAGATATTTCTCCATCGCTAATGCGTATGTTTGCAAAAAACCCAGAATTTGACACATTTTGATTGCAAAAAGTGTAACGTGGGCCACACTGTGCCTTTTGTGGAGGCCTTAAAATAAGAAAAGGTTTGAATATTTGGAATAATATTTATGTATACATCAATTTTTTACTATTGGTACATAAAAAACAGAGCTTTTGATAGGTGGAAATGGCCAAAAACCACTCAAAAAACACCTTCCTACCTCCTTTTTGAGACCTTCATTGCACTTTTGGAGCAGCCTTGCGAGATTGCAATTTCGAGGAGCTTAACTGAACTATATTGAGGTCTTGGGGATATTTTTACATATGTACTGGAAGATATTTCCAATGAGTCATCTTCAGCCCAATTTTGACTTCATGAAGGTAGTTAAAACTCAATTTCAAGGCCCATGCTGTGCTTTTTGCAGTTTCCTATTTTCTTTTGAATTTTCAAAATTTCTAAGTTGATGGATGTATACAATGCATTTTTACTGATGTATTAATGAAATGTAAATTTAATTATGTTGTGAATAGTTAAGAGGGGTAGACACATCATGTAAATAGGTAATTTTGGTCAAAGTGAATCAGTTTCGTGAATGATAGGGATGAGTTGGTTAACCTCCCTAATCACTAGGATTCCAGTGGAACAATTTGTGGATCAGCTCCACAAGTTAGGGATTCGACACCTAAGAGTGGGAGATGTAGTTTTTTCTCTATATATTTCATTTCCTTTCTCATTCCAATGGTTTTATGTTGTAAAATTTAGTCATTGAACACTATTGTAATCATACTTTTGGCAAGAAATAGTAGACTAAGTTGCAGCTATTTCGATGGGATACCTATGGTAATGTGATTTAACATTGTTTATTCTTATGTTCTTAAAATTTCTAAATGTATTATGATTTCATATTCATGCCATCTCTGAATGTAATTGATTCCTAAGTTAGAAATACATAATACATTATCTTATGCTCTATTTTGGAGGAAATGTTATAGTTTTGTTTCATCTTTCTTCTTAATGAAAATAATTCATGTTTCCATGTTATTTTCGGAAACCCCAGTAGTCTAAATTACTCCGTCAAGATACCTTAATGTGTTAAAGTGCTTATCTACCTTTCCTCATCAGATTTTTGCAATTGTGATCCTTATTTTCCTTGACCTAGTTCCTCCCTCACTTATTCACCATCCAACACCTCAAAATCGATCAAAAAAACCCTAGTGGTGCTATACCTAGCCTAAATCTCATTTATCCATTCATCTTGTTTATGATTGAGTGGAAATATCCCTCTCCTTCCTAGTAGGGCTAGCTACTTGGAAAAATATTGGTATGTGGTTATCTTTGCTGGTCTCTTCTCAACCTTGGAGATCTAGTGGAGTGATAACATCTTGGCGACCATACTGGGGAATGAAGTGACAGATCTTCCTTGGGAAAGAATTAAATACATCATATCTGATTGTAGATGGTGAAAAATGATCAGCCACACAAAGGCTGAAATAATTCACCTAGCGACTCCAGTGTCGAAGAATCCAAAGGTTCATAATTTTCATGGCGACTCCATTGTTCAAGAACCGGTAGTTTGAAGATATTCTTGGTGACCTCACTGTTTTCAAAATGGATTCAATTGCTTGAAGGTATGCTCCTGTGAATCGAACTCATATTCCTAGTTTTCCAAACCATATTCCTTGTCTAGATTGGAAATCAGGAATGTCAAAGTTTAAGGTTCAGGACTGTGAATATTACAGTTTGCATTTCATCAAATTTCATTTTCATATTCACGGACTAAAGATTGAATTTCCTGGATATTGTCTAATGAATATTTTTATGCCTACCTTGGAGGAAAAAGTGAGATCATGGTATGAGAGTCTACCATCTACTAGTTTATACTCTCTAAAGGAATTTCATTTAGTTCTCTTTCAACATTATCAAAGCTCTGATTCTTCGTTGTCGATGATTGATAGTTGTTCTGATATCTATGATAATTTCATTGAGTTTCTTTAAAATTTTAATGGGGATGAAGAGTCTCTATATGATGAGATCATAGAAGCCCTATATGATTTTTTCGCCCAACAAGAATCAATAGTTTCCTCCTTGGATGAAAAATACCAGGACCAAGAAAGACAAATGCCAATTCTTGATATTTAAAGTGAAAATCATCAAGCCAATAATTGTTGATATAAAACTCAGTTTTCTCCTCTATTTGAAGATGTGATAGATTAGCTCCTGAACAGTCATGTTACAACCCAGGATAATGGAGGATTGCATTGTTCACATAGTCAATAATGTGTTAGTGAAACTTCTTCCATTATTGAAAATGAAAATCTGAGTTTAAATGATGACAGTCATGAGACTGATGAAACTATATAGGAATTTTTTGTGACGAAGCCAATTTATGATGATGATTTCCTGCAAAGAGATAAGCTAAAAGGGGCTATTTTCTTTCATGAAGAAGAAAAGGCTATCATGTTTAAAAATCTTGAAGAATTTTTTTTGTTCAAGGATGATTTAGACTATGAATGGAAGGAGAATGAGTCTAAAATAGACAGTGTGAGAGAGATAGAGTTAGAGTTGCACATGCTTGAGGAATTTACAACCAAAACTCAAATAACAGAAATTCATACTTCCCTATGCCTTCCTATGGATCAACAACCAAGTGTTATTTCATATCAGAATGAAGGGTATGCTTTTGTTATTGCTGAATTTCAAGACTGGGTAAAATTTCAGATTTTTGAAGATCCTTTTACTAATTTACTACAGTTAGCAGGGAAGATCTATTTTATTGTTTTCATGGATGACAAGGACATGTTCAGTATACACTTAGAGTTGTCTAGTTTTTGTTTTTTCTTCCTGCTCGAGGAAAGTGAGAGAATAATTCAAGTAAATAGCCATCTCCTGGATTGATTACACTAGAGGTATCAATTCACATGATTGTAGATATCTCTGCATCAGGGAGGTGGTTTCCATCAGTATTTGAAGCCCTCAAGTCTCAGTGATATGTTGCCATCAACAAGTTTAGTAATTTTTTATTTCAGTCAGTCCAGTTTTGAGTCAGTTTATCGAGTCAAGTTTTCTTTATTCAGTCTGGTTTTCATATTTTTATTCCATGTGCAATGGATAGGGTAATTGGTCTACGGTGATCTTAACACCTCCAAGGAGTTGTCATCCCCAGCTCGAGCCAATGCTAGTGTCAATTTTTGCATCCTTCCACCAGTGATCAAATAAACTCTTTTCATGGCACATTAGGGTCCCATTTTGAAATTTTTGTCATTTCATTAGGTCATCATGAAAACAATGTTGTCACAAGATGAAGATTTAGGTCTGATCTCACTCCTTACAAAATTTTACTACTTTCTTGCTCATTTCACCACTTTGCTGAGTGTACCATCAGTCATGAGTTGTCATCATTATTTTACTCATTTTCTTCATGGTTTCATTCAGTCAAAGTATACATTAGGTCATAGGGTTTCCAAGGTCATTAAATCACCATTTCATGCCATAAAGTCCAGCAAATGAAGGAGTGCCAATAAATAAATTTCCTCAGTAAGTTTGATAAATAAATTTGATTTCAGAGAAAGATGTAATTCTATATTCCTAATCTATAATAATGTCTCGGAGTTTCAAGTAGCTCCACACTCAAAGTTCCATCAGTAAAAGAGCAAAGTTCAAAAAATTAAATCAGTGTTCATAAGACATCAAAAGGTGAAGTTAAACTATCTAATTCAAAAATCGAAAGATAAAGAGCAATGTAGACTCAATTTCGAGAAAGAAAAAGTGGGTCCTAATTTGTTTAATGACATTTCTCCAAGTATAAATGCTCCCAAATACCAATAAATCTTTCATTTTCATTCTCAAGCATTGAGCTCTCCAAGTTCCCCAAGAAAAAAATTGAGTTTCCCTACAAAAAATATATTTATGGGTTATTCGTTGTGCTTTTTCCAAAGGCATTGCACTTTTTGCAGGAGGAACGATGCGCTTTTCACAGTACCTCGCTGCGCTTTTCATCTGTACATTGTGCTTTTTGAAGCAGGGATCCACAGTGCCAAATATTCATTCCAGAGGTTCTTAGCTTCATTTCAAGGTTTCTACATTTGTTTCCAAGTAAGTGCCATCTTTATAGCCCCTCCTTTCAGCTTGTGCTGTTAAATTTATGGTACATATGCTCCCATACCTTCTATGTCATGGTTTAAACATTGAAATCCTAGTTTCACATTTTAGAAGCTTAATTGTTTTTTCTTGGACCCCATTTACCTCCCTACACCCTAATCATTACCCGCTATTCTTATATTCACTCATTTTCCATTCCATAAGCTACCCAACCACTTTACACATTTCCCCAAATTTTACCTCACTCATCCCAACTCCCTAACCCTACAATCCTACTCCCTTTCCCTTCCCCTTCTTCTCTAGGACTTTCAAGACAAACTGAACATAATGGACGAGGAGAGTGACATCATATAGGAAGATAGAAACGTCATAGAAGAAGAGAATAAGACCTACAATAAAGGAGTGAGAATCCTATGGCATGATCGTACACCTTGAGTACTACAGACCCTACTTGAAATTAAAGTGCAAAGGAAATCCTAATCATGCAGAAAGGGATGGATAATTTGGAACTACTTGTTGATACATCCATGATAGTGCAACATACCTTATTTGGCATCTCTAGAGAAATTTTGAGTAAATTTAGAGAAAATTTGGAAAATTTGAAAAAATCCTTAAAGGTACATTTTCGAAAAATGTCCTATTTAATCATATTTTTGGAGAACATATTGTGACCAAACAAAGATGAATTTTGGGAAACTGGAGGAGGTTTTTGTTGCTAACATATGAAAGTACAAAAACCTATCACACTTATTACACAGGTATTACACAATGAGAGATACATTTACGTATTCAAAGCCTATGGTTTTGCGTGTGAAAAGTCATCTTTTAGAGATCTTTTTACAAATAATATTATGCACAATCAGATTATCATCTAAGGAAATTGAAGGAGGTTGTTCTTCCTAACATGGAAAAGAACAAAAAAATATCTCATTTTTTCAAAACAAATCATGTTTAGGGAGATATATCTCCCTCGATGAGGCATGTGTTTGCAAAAAACCCAGAAATTTGACACATTTTGACTGCAAAAAGCGCAGCGTGGCCCACGCTGCACCTTTTGTGGAGGCCTCCAATTGAGAAAATGTCTACAGATTTGGATTCATAATGATGTCTATATCAATTTTTGACTATTATCACATAAAAAAAAAATTCACAGGTGGAAATGGAAAAAATCCACTTGAAAAACACCTGTGTGCCTCCTTTTTCAGACCTTCATTGCAGTTTTGGAGCAATCCTAGGAGATTGAGATTTTGAGGAGCCTCATTCAACTATTTCCAGTTCTTGAGGTTTATTTTGACAACTATACTGGAATAATTTATAATGAGACATCTTGGGCCCAATTTTGACTTCAGGAAGGTAGTCAAAACTCAGTTTCAATGCCCACCTTGTGCTTTTTCCTAGCTATGATGTGCTTTTTCCAAGAATGTTCCGCTTATTGTGGTTTCCTGTTTTCTATAGAATTTTCACAATTTCTCATTTGATGGATGGATTTAGTGAATTTTTACTGATGTAATGATGAAATGTAAATGTAGTTATGTCATGAATAGTTACTACAGGTAGATATCGGATGTAAATAGGTAATTTTGGTCAAAGTGAATCAATTTCATGAATGATATTGATGAGTTGGCTTACCTCCATTATCACTAGCATTCTAGTTGAGAACTTAGTGGAAAAGCTATAAAATTCAGGGATTTGACCCTAGAGAGTGGGAGAAGTAGGGTTTGGTCAATATATTTCATTTCCTTTCTAATTGCAATGGTTGGATGTTGTGGAATTTGATCATTGAACACTTATGAAATCAGACTTTTGGCAAGAAATAACAGACCGAGTTGTAGCTATTTTGATGGGATACTTGTGATAATGTGATTTAACATTGTTTCTTCTTACGATTTTCAAATGTTTGAATGTATTATGATTTCATATTCATGCCATCTCTGAATTTAATTGATTCCCAAGTCAAAAATATAGAATACATTATCTTATGCTTTGTTTTGGAGGAATAGTTAAATTTTTGTTTCATCTTTCTTCTTATAGAAAATAATTCATATTTCCATGCTCTTTTCTGAAACCCTAACAGTCTAAACCACTCCATCTAGACACCTTAATGTGTTAAAGTGCTTACCTACCTTGCCCCATCAGATCTATGCAATTCTGATCCTTATTTTCCCTGACCTATTCACCATCCAACACCTCAAAATCAATCAACCAAACCCTAGTGCTACTATGCCTTGCCTAAAATCTCATTGATCCAGTCATCTTGGTTGTGATCTCATGGAGAGAGCCCTATTTTTCCTACTAAGGCTAGGTAGTTGGAAAAATATTGGTCTATGGTTACCTTTGCTGGTCTATTATGAACCTCAAATATCTAGTGGAGTGATAATAGTACCTATGGTGATGTGTACATGTAACCAATGTAGTATTGTGTACATGTGATGGTGTATGTATGTATGGTGTTTTGTGTATATTTCATATACAGTGCTAGGTATAGATGGTTCTATCTACATGTTGGATATGTGGTGTTCTGTATGTATCATACTATGCACATGTTGGCTATATGGTGTTCTGTGCATATGGTGCTACGGGAATGTTGGATATGTTGTGCTGTGTACGTATGGTGCTATGTACATGTGGAATATGCAATGCTATGTACATATGGTGTCATGTGTATGATGTACATATGGTGATATATGCATTTGGTGTTTTCTGCATGATTGTACACATGGTGTTGTGTGCATCTGGTGTTGTGTGAAGGTAGTCATGTACATATGATGTCATGTACATGTCATGCATGTGGTTCTGTGTACATGTGGTATTTTGTACACATTTTACAGGTGGTGCAATGTACATTTAACATTGTGTACATGTTTTGCAGGTGGTTTCATGCACATGTTGTGTACGAAGTGTGTGTATAGGTGGTATTTTGTACATGTTGTACATATCATACTGGTATACATGTGGTATTGTTTTCATGTCGTACATGCTATGTTATGGGCATGTGATGTTAGATATGTGCATGTTGTAGTTGTGGTATTGTGACGTGTATTTTATGTGTTATATTTCGTTGTAGGTGTATGCATTGTGTTGTATCGTACATTGGGTGTATATGTATATGTTGTACGTTGGTGTAGGCGTAGGTGTATGTGTTATGTTCTATGCCAGAAGTGGGTGTATGCACTGTGCGGATGTATGTGTTGTGATGTAAAATGAGCATATGTGTACATGAGTAAAGAGCAGCAAGGGCTTTATGTGCTTTCCGGGTGTGGAAGTCGATCCAGTGTCTGTACAGAGAGAGAAAAGGTAGAGGTAAGGACTCATGAAGGATAAGTATCAACATTTTACTCCAGTTCTATTATGCATGTGATCTATGATTCTGACTTATGATGGTTTAATGTGATTTAGGATTATGGTTTGTGATGATGGCATGTGATTTATGATTTTGATCTATGATGGTTGCATTTTGACCTAGCTAGATATCATATGTTTATACATGATGGTCTGATCAAACAACTAGTTTGACTTGTGTGACAGGAAGTGAATAGGATTGCAAGTGTACCTTGTTGAAGAGATACTAACGAGGTATGATTTGAAGTTATTTCAATTTATTTTGAGTCTAATGGAAACCATGTGCTTGGTACAGGAAGCAAAAAATGGTTTTTGGGTGGTTGAAACTGACTACAAGAATTAGTAGAAACAACAAAAGGACTTGGAGTATGCAGTAGTATGTTGGCAAAGGGTTTTAGGAGGAAGGTCATTGTGGGACACTGGTACCCAATAGTGTCCATTGATTTCTATGAGCATGTTATAACCAATATGATATTTGGAGGCAGGAATATACCTTGGTTTTTATATCTTCTGATGCGACGAAGCCTTGCCAAGGGATTGACTACCCAAGATGAGGGTGCAAACAAAACATCGAAGGTGAGTGCCTACACGGGGGATGATGACCGTATTTATCGAGGGACTATGTAGAAGAGAATGGAAGGTCAAGGATGGATATTTTTTGGTCATTAACATTTCCATATGGGAGAAGAAGCATATTGGTTGATCAAGAGTTCATAAATTTTGCTCAAAATTCAAATTTACAAGATTGAGTTGAAACTAGGATGGTTGTGTAGTTCTCGTCTTCCTGATTCACGCACCACGAGCAGTTCAAAAAACTGATGTTGTACCAATCAACTAAATATAGAAATAATTAGAAGAATTTCGAGTGAGGAACAGATGGTTGTGATTAAATCACAGATCTAAGGGCGCAAGATGAACAGTCGTGATGACTTCACAAGTCTGACAGAATGATATGCGATGAATCGCGAGAGATAGATGTGAGCTCTTGGATCATGCAACAGATCAACAATGGATGATGAATCACGATTTCACATTTCACAAATAATAGTGGATATTGTTAAGAATTCGCACGATATGTTAAATGGGTTGCAATGCGATGCGATAAGGACAAAGGATGCAATGTGACAAGGAGGAGCCACGTGTTAGATTTGCGCAATAACACTTTTGAATTTTTGTGGTTTATCAAATTCGCAAAGAGTTAGAAGTGGCAGGTAGGTGATTGGGATCGCTTGCGATCGGTTTGACGTATGTTGGGTCCCTCCAACAAGAATTCCATGTGTATGTAAAATTTTTAGGGTTATTTGCATTCTATTATAAAGAGTGTTGCTTAATCGCTTCACGTATGTATGTTATTTAACTCCGAATTGTATTATGTTCTGTTCTGGTCAAGCCACTTAATGGTTGAGGGTGCGCATGTGGCCACTACCCTAACCGTAGAATTTAATGTGTGGCTTAATAGGTGGAGAAGATAGGGGTGTGCAAAATTTGGCCATCAGCCCTAATTTAACTCTAGTTAACTGGATTTCTCCACATTTAGCGGAGTTTTCCTAGTAGATATTTGGTAAAAGTGTAGGAGGGGCAAGTTTGAAAAATTTTGAGTGAAGGAAAAGTCATTTTTTACTAATTGGAGCATTCTGAAGCCATTGGTGCAGAGAAAAAAACCATTATAGCATTGTAACTACATGTAATAGAAATATTTTAAGCATAATGAAATATGGACAAGCCATTGGGCGTTGGACCAAAAGATGTAGCCCAGGAAGGGTTAAGTGCTTTTACACTATTTTTTTGTGTTATTTATGCTTATTTTATTCTTCTAATTCACTAAATTCCATCTATAATTCATGTAAAAACTCCTTGATACTTATGAAAACTAATGAACCAATTATGCACATGTTATTAAAAGTGAAATACCCTTAGCACAAAAAAACTAATACAATCATTTCAGATCGAATGGTATCATAGCTAGAGCTTTTCTCTAGTGTTTTTTAGTGAAAATAATTGTTTAATTGTTTTCAAGTTTTAGATACTTACAAGGCTCAAGCTCAAAAGGGGAGAAGACAAAATGGTGGAAGCAAGAGAGTCTCAAAAGGAGCCAAAGAAAAGGAGAGCAAGATTTCCACAATCTCCACCACCTATTTCACCTCCTAAAGAAGAAAAAGTTCCATTAAGCATGCCTCTTGAGGAAGGAGAAATCATGACAATTTTGACCCTACGTAATAAGAAAGAGTGTTTACGAAAGCATTTCTTGACGTGACTAAGATGGTTAGAATTCTTTATCAAGATAGGAATGAGAGACTAGAAGGAGAAGGATCTAAACTCCAAAAGGAAGGACAAGCATATTCAGGAGGTCAAAATTATGAGGAAAAGTCAAAGAAGGGAAATGGAGGAAACAAAGGCAATGGAGAGCCAACATCTTCATCATCATCATCATCATCATCATGTTCTACCTCTTCTTCAGTACATTAGCAACACAAGTTCAAGAGAACTGGTAAATCCCTTTTATTAAAACCTAATGTTAAGTTCGAATTGCCAATGTTTAATGGTGAAGTAAATGCAGACAAGCTAGATATTTGGATTCGAAAATTGGAGGTCTATTTAAGAATCTAGAACCTTCAAGATGATGATACCAAAATTCAATTAGCTTATTTGAGAATGGATGATGTAGCACTTGTTTGGTTGGAAGCCAAGACATAGGAGGAAACCAAGAAACATGGTAAGATTATTATATCATGTTCATATTTTATTATTGCTATTAAATGATGTTGTTATCCATTAGCTCATATGAAAAAAAACATCATGAACTGGAAAAACTTTAGGTAGTTAAAGGAAAAAAACGTGCAAGAATACACCCAGGAATTTAGGATAAGAGCTCTTTTATTAGGGATGGATTTGTAGAGCCAAGACACTTTGCTAAAGTACATAGGTGGCTTACATATCTACCTAAAACATACTATTCTCATGTTTAACCCCACCAGTCTAGATGAAGTTTCTGTTTAGGCCAAACATCTGGAAGCCAGAGGGAGGAACATTCCTAAAAAGGGTAGATGTTTCAGGTCGAACAGAGATCATCTTCAGCAGTTTTTGCTTCAAGGAAGATGAAGGAGCCATTAGGGCCATCATGGAGAAGGCAATGTATTGGGCTTTATTTATCTGTTTTAGGTAAATCAATAGTCATCTATGGCTAATTCATACCTTCTAAATCTAGAGACCATATGCAGTGAACTAATAGTCATTATTGATTGTAAACAGAATTTTGAATCTAATGGCGGAGGTTTCAGAAATTATTGTGGACTTCTTAGAGGTCGAAAACCCAGCAGAGAAGTATTCAGTGACCCTAGTGCCACAGGGTGCCGACAAGTTTTGGAGGCGAAACCAGAGTAGTCGAAGGAAATTTTTTTATGAATGAATAGTCTATATTGAATATTTCAGAAATTTTTGAACTAGTGAAAGTGGTTTTAGAACATTTTGATAACTTCTAGAGCTCAAAAAGCTGAAGGGAATTTTTCGGCAGCCCTGGGAAAACCATGGAGGAAGGCCTAGTTTAGGGATGGAGTGCTCATTTTCAATAATTTATCTGTTGATATTTCGTGTATGATGTGTGCTAGATACATCAGGAGTGGTTTCAGTGACAGAAACATAATTTTGAAGGAGCTTGTGCCATTTAAAAGCTTAAAGTAGCTCAGAACACCGAGAGAAGGAATCGCGTCAAAGGGAGCGTAAAGTTGTTTGCAGGGTTTGGACAACCATGAGAGGGATATAGATGGTATTCTCAGCCCTTTGGATCAGTTTAGTATCAATTGGATTTAAGTGTGGAAGTTGTAAAAGAAACCTTACCATAATCCCAAAGAGCCGAGTCAAGATGACAAATCTCAAAGGAGACGTAGCCCACGAGATTCAGGTGAACTCCTAGATTAATTTTGTTGTTGTGTTTAAATGTTTTATTGATGAATTATGTTGCTGTTATACATGTTAAATTTCAGCAAGAAAAAATGAACTTAGGACACATAAACAGTTAAAAATCATACAACACTTTCAAGCATAAATTCTATAAATTGTCAAGTACAAGCTAGATCATTTAATTGTTAAACTGAGCGGGAGGTTCTTTAAATACATAACAAGTTATCCAAACCATTTTCAAATCAGGTTGGTATTATAGCACTTGGTTGCTTGATTGACGGATTAAGCTATTTCTTGTACAGCTTGAAAGGCGTTTAAACAATGTAAAAGATTGATTGTTTTATTGCTTGCAAACTGACTGTTGTTTAAGTTTGCTGGAGGTGAAGGGATAGCTACTGATTAGCTATGTCCTGGAAAGGATACAAAGGAATAAAGAGCCACAAGGGTATTTATGTTTTGAAATTAAAATGGGTATAAAACGAAAAGGGCTAGCCCCATTATCATGAGACCTTCACATGTGCCCCAACGCTTATCCTTTGGTAGTTACCCCAACTGTCACCACGCGGTTTAGACGGGTGATGTGGCCAACGTCAAACATTTATTATGATGGTTATGGTGGCTTATCCACGTGGATTAACCAGATGTTGCAGTGAAAAATTCGACATGTGACTGTCCAACTTAGCATTAAATTCCAAATATTAATCGCCAACAACTTTGGCACGGTTCCGAAATTTTTAGGGAGTTGGCCAAAATGGTGATCTTAACTGGAGTTCCTCTAGTTTTGGAGGAGGTTTTCAAGGGATATTGGGAAATTGTTTTTTTTTCCATAACTCCCTCACTATTGAACCAAATTGAGTGATAAAATAGTAATTTTCGACTATCTCAGACATTCTGGACTCAATTGAGTATGTTTCAGAGCTATCAAAGAGATTCTAGGGAATTTTTTTCTTCAATGAAGTTAAAGGGGCCATCAGGGCCACTGGGAGGAAAAATCAGTTTGAGGCCTAGACAGGGGATCTAGAGGCCTTATCCAGAGATCCAATAGTCAAAATTGAATATTTTAGATGTTATGAATCTGATGAGATGATTTTCAAAGCCTGTAGAGAACTTTAGAAAGCTAAAAAGCTTCAGTAAAGTTCCAGGGGCCACTAGTATCAACTTTTGCCTAGACAGAGCAGCTAAAGACCATATCCAGCGAACCAGTAATCATTCTTGATTATAAGAATAATTTTGAATCTAATGGTAGAGGTTTCAAAAAAAAATTAGGATTTCTAGAGGTCAAAAACCCAGCAGAGAATTTTTCAGTGACCCCAATGCCAAGGGATGCCGAGAGGTGTTGGAGGCAAAACCGGAGCAACCGGAGGCCATTTTTGATGAATGAATAGTCTATATTGACTAATTAAGACATTTTGGAACTAATGAAAGTGTTTTAAAAACAATTTTATAACTTCTAGAGCTGAAGAAGCTGATGTGAAGTTTTAGGCAGCCCTGGGCAAACCATGGAGGATAGCCTAGTTTGGGCATGGAGTGCTCGATTTGAGAAATTTATTAGTAAATATTTGGTTTTAGATGTGTGATGGATATATTAGGAGTGTTTTTAGTGAAAAAAATATATTTCTAAAGTATTTTGTGCCACTTAGAAGCTTAGAGTAGCTCAGAGCATCGACAGAAGGAATCGTGTCAAAGGGAGCCTAAAGATGTTTGCAGAGTTTGGACAGCCATGAGAGGGATATAGATGGTATTCTTAGCCCTTTGGATCAGTTTAGCATCCATTGGAGTTAAGTGTGGAACTTGTAAAAGAAACCTTACCATAATCCCAAAGAGTCGAGTCAAGATGACAAAGCTCAAAGCAGATGTAACCCACAAGATTCGAGTGAAGTCCTAGATTAATTTTGTTGTTGTGTTTAAATGTTTTATCGTTGCATTATGTTACTGTTATACATGTTAAATTTCAGCAAGAAAAAATGAACTTAAGACACATAAACAGCTAAAAATCATACACCACTTTCAAGCATAAATTCCGCAAATTTTCAAGTACAAGCAAGATCATTTAATTGTTAAATTGAGTGGGAGGTTCTTGAAATACATACCAAGTTATCCAGACCATTTTTACATCAAGTTGGTATCAGAGACAGGTTTTGATCCTGACACTTGTGGGTTATGGGCCCACCACGCTTCTATTGTGCACTCTGATAATGGGTGGAAAACGAAAAGGGTAAATGAATAGTCATTTGTCGCTAATTCGTACCTTCTCAATCTATTGTAGAATCCGACAAGCGGTAGTTGGTGATTTGTTGGTTGGGGGTTAGTTTGACTTTGGGGATTTCTGGCCTATGACGGACTACCACATGGAAAGTCCGGAGGCTTCCACATGGCCCTAGGCCACAAGAGAAACAGTTGATAAAATTTTGGTTGCAACTACCAGTTTTGAACCTCGGACTTGTCCACGCCTAATTCCATGTCCAACTGTTGTGCTATAACAATCAGTATTATTAATTATACGAACTGACCTATATTTAAAATTTAAATTGGATTGGGCGGAAAATTTAAAGGGCTAGCCCCTTAGAGATAGCCCCTACCCCATATAACCACAGCCCGCGATAAGATGGCTTAGCTCCCGGCGGTTAAAACTTATCCGCTCACAAACTATGTATGTGGCCAAGATCCACAGTAACGTTAAATGTAATGGTTTTAAGAAAACTTTAAGGTTGCAGTTAAAACGAAGGTTTGTGTAGCGGACACCCTATGATTGCCTCACTTAAAATTAAATGCCAAGTTGAAGTATTCGCCGGATTTGGAGGAAAATGCCTACTAATCACTCTGTAGCAAAGATAACTCAAGAGACCAAGACCCTATTCCCATGAACAGGAACCTTCAGCACTTGTCTCCTGTTTCCAATCACACTGCAGGAAAAGAAAGGCAATTAGTGGGAGCAGGACCCTATTCCTTTGTACAGGAACCTTCAGCACCTGCTTCCCAACATTATACATTCAAACATATAACAGAAATAGATTTCTCAACTTCTTAAGGATGAATGTACTGAACACATGTAGCGTTAAGGAAACAGAATATTCAATAAACTACAGAACTATGTAACTGGTGTCTCAGCAACAGAATTAAAGTAAAGTGCAAACAGCATAAAGAAAGTAAACAAACTACAGGGACAGAAGGGTGAATCTTGTGAGGAAGGCGGGCCCTTTCCCTCTCACAAGATTCCCCAGGGAAAGAATTAAATTGGAGCTCTCAAAAGGAGATTTTATTCATCTGTCAAAAGAAATGATACATTACAGATGGAGTCTAGCTCCAGTCTCTCAATTACAATGTTCTCCTGTAGCTTTCAAACTCGAACTCCCTTCTAATGATGATGTCTCCTCTTTTTAAAGAGGAGACATCTCCTACAATTACATGAGAGCGAATCTGTGTTTATCCCAATTTTGTTCTTCTTTCTTAAAACAGGACTATTCTGTTCTTCCATAAAAAGATATTGTTACAACAGATACAACAAGAATTCTATCTTCAGAATAATCCGTGTAACCACGTCTTCATGCTGTTGCCATTGTTCCACAAAATACTCTTCCAGAATCGCAAATTACGAGTGACGTAATTTGCGTGCTTGCTGGCTGTTTTAGCAACGAAGTCAACTGTTTCAGCAATGGAGTCGGCTGTTTCAACAATGAAGTTTGACTGTTTCAGCAACGGCCGATTGTTCCAGCACAGCATATAACTTATCTGCGATCTTTTAGACTTATGTTAGCAACAATCCACTTCGATTAATGATAAAATATAAGAGTATTATGGAATTATATGTAAACATATTAAACATATAATAAAGAAGAGGATTTTATATACCTTGGGATAAAGTAAATGAAAATGATAATGGAATCATGGTTATAAAGATAAGATGGTGTCAAAGTATATAGTAAAAATGCTACATAGTGGAGTCCTAACATCCCCCCCAGCTGAAAATGTTGCATGTCCTCAGGCAACCCCTAGTCTGAGTCAGAGTCTAAGTACTGATTCTGTGCATGCAAATTGCTCAAGCAGTAGCTGGAGAAGGTGGCATCTGTAGGAGCTCGGAATCCTCTATGGTTCTACAAGTGCTGCCATGCTAAAGCTTCATCTCTGCCAGCCAATTGGTAGTGACACTGATATTTCTCTGAAGGCAGCCATAAAATTGGAAAATGAAAATGGTAGCCAATCCAGTTTTCTCCACAATGTCGAATGCATCTGATATAAGTAGGTACCCTGGAAAGTGCGGCTTGGAGATTTTCAGGGTTAAAAGGGTGATAATCTTGTCTTTATTTACATGACTGCTGCCAAAACATAGTGTTGGCCTTCAATGCAGCAGTCCCCTTTACTCTAATTTGTTGTTGACACTTCAAAAGTGTTGAAGCCTGTAGTTGTTGCATGTACCTCTGCATTCCTGGCTTCTGTAGGAATTGGTGATATTGTGCTATAAACATGGCTGGACTTAAAGGTTTTGGTCTAATCCAAAGGAGCCTATTCTCCTCATTATGACTGCTTGCAATAAACACAGTCTGCCAAGTGAGCTGATTGGCCAAAAATGAAACAAATGCCCTTATTTGTATATCACCTGCAATTGGAATAAGATTAAATCTTCTATTGTCGGGAATGGCCTCATTATGGAGGTAAAGTTCGCACAGCAAATGCTGATCATTTTCGGGGGCCTCAGCAAAAGTCTCAACAAATTGTTCTGAAGTAAGCAATCCATGCGGTCTGCCATCCTTTATTGCTTTTAATTGAAAATAAATTAAACGTTCAGAAAGGAAAAGAGAGTAATTTACAGAGGGTTTGCGGGTAGCCATCAACTTCTGCACTAATGAAAACATCAAGGCCATATTTTCCTTTGATTCCTTGAGTTCCTTCTTGGAATCCCTGAGCTGCTGCAGCGTCTGTTCCCAACTATCCCAGTTGGCGTACATGTGATTCTGCCATGCTAACTTGTGCTGCTGTAATATTGTATCTTGTTCTTCAGCATATTGTGTCTTCCATTTTTTCATCAGTTCTAACTGATTCCATGGCAGGGTCTGTGTGTTGGCATTAGAAGTACTGGGTTGGGACATTGGTTGAGTGGCTGCATTGACTGACTCAGGGTAAGAAACCCGTGGTTGTGGTACTATCTGAGTGGCTGAGCTGACTAGCTCAGGACAAGATCTCTGTGGTTGTGTTTTTGTCTGAGTGGCTACACTAACTGACGCAGGGCGAGATATCTGAGGTTTAGTTTCTTTTTCTACACTTTTTGGGAGCCCTACTGGTTCTTTTGGAGCAGTAGGGCATTCTTCTTTTATTGCAGCTGATGTAGATGCCTCAGATACTTGAATTTTGACTAGTTTGTAGCCTGCCTGCTGGTAAATATTGCCACACTCATGGCACATGTATTCCCTGCATGGCTCCCTATTTTGTGATGATGCTGTGTGTGCCAGCATATAGAGATTCAGTTCTCTATCGAAGGCTTCTCATGCCATGATTAATTCATTCTTAGAGGCTTCTAACTCAGACTTCAAAAACTGATTTTCTTCCAATAAAGATGCCACAGTATATGAACCCTGTATGTTGGTTGATTTTCCTGGGGTTGTCTACTGATGCACAACCGTAGCTGGTTCTTGTGGAGCAGCTACGGCTGGTCTCCCTGTATCATCGTGCTTGGTGTATGATTTTGGTACCACAGTGGCTGGTTCTTGTGTTTCATGCTCTGGGTAAGTGACTGGTTCTTGTGTGACAGTCACTGTTTGAGCCATAAACAATGTTGTATTATCCCGGGGCACTGGTTCTTTTGTGGCAGTGCCACCGGACGAGACGGGTTGGGGGATTTGAAATGGGGGTGAAGATTGGAGTTTTAACAGAATAGTGGCGGGGTCAGGGGAAATGGGAGTAACTCCTGTTTCAACAGTCATCTTCATTTTCCTTTTTGGTAGGAAAGCAGAGAAATCATTGTCTTTCCTTTTCTTCGCAGAGGAATATTATTTTCTCGGGGAAGGGCTTTCGGAAGAAGTAAAAATTTGGAATTTGGCCCTTGTTCGACGTTTTGAGACAGAGACTGCTGGGGTTCTTTTCTTCCTTTTTCGAGTAGGTGGGGATGGGGGTGTTAGAGAGTCATCGCTAGGGATAGAAATAGTGGGAATGGTTGACTCTACTAAGTGGGATGAACTTGGGGTTGGGTCAACTGGCTCTGAGGATGGAATTACTGGGGAGTCTGGGATATCATCCAGTTGCCCTTCATAAGGAATCTCGGGAGTTTCTTGGGAGCTTTCAGCTTGTTGGGGGATTTGGGCCTGCTGAGGAATTTCAGCCTGCTGGAGAAGAAGGAGTGGATTATTCAGAGGGAGGTTTTGCTGAGCAAAACCACTCTGAATTAAAAATTGGCATAAACGATGATGGGTGAGGGATAACAATGGGAATTTAGCCCGTCTGCAATAATAAGACATGTTTTTGATACAACCAAGCAGATAATAGGGAATATTAACTAATCGACCATTCCTTAAATGATTCATCAAAACGAAGTCGTGCTGGTAGACTACCTGGTAGCGCCCTTCGCATGTCAAGTAGTGTTTGATGAATTCTGCCACTGTTGGCCATGGTCGAGGAAGTGAATGCGGACTTACACCGCGGCCTTTAAGTTCAACTGGTTCATCTGGATGAAGAAAATCTTACTGTGCATTTAAAATAACCTGCTTTCTGCTGAAACAGCGAGTCCCAATAGCTGGCAACCCTGAAACTTGAACTATGTCCTCCTCTGTAACTGAAATGCGGATGCCTTGAACCACTGAGAAATTCCCCTGAAGATTTTGTGCAAACTCTAAAACCTGCTCCTGATCAAATTCTCCTAACCGTTCAAAGTATGCTGTCCATCCTGCTTGTTGGAAAATTTGATAGGCTTCCGGGAACATTTGAAGAAGATTCATCGAACCGGGCTCGTGTCTGATAGCCGACCCTCCCATGGCTACTGGCTTGAGTTACATGCAGAGGCACAGAAGACAGAAACACAGGCTGTGGTCAAGCTAGTTGTTGCAACAGAGTATGCGGAGTCTCAATGACGGCGGAAGTGGATATGAAGAATGACGGAGGATTGGTTAATGTGAAATGATTATTCAGTTTTCGAAATTCCCCCCCCTACGTATGGTGCAATGATGATTGGGCGTGTGGAGATTGCAACCATTATGAGCGAGATCCTCTCTTTAATATATAATTTAACTGCATTACATTAAAACCACATACCTTACATTTTTACCTTTGGTTTAATAATTCGAAGTGTAGAGTGCTTCAAAATGGCTTAATATACATGGAAGAATCTATAGATTTCTCTGAAATTTAGAACAGGAGTGTAACAGGATCTACTCAGTACTGAATAATTTTCACCCAAAGGATCTGAAGCGTAAAAGTGGAGAACTTAAAAAGCTTGTATAGCAGGAAAGAAATGGTGTTTTAATGATGAAAAGATGAAATGACAGGTTGCTGAAACTGGTGTTTTAGCAACAGAAAAATGAATGACGCGTTGCTGAAACTGGTGTTTCAGCAACGGGAAAAATCAAGAAAATGGGATAAATGACTTGGGTTTGAAACAAATGGGGGAAGTGTTTGATAAGGAATAATTCCAGCAGTAAGGGATAGGAAATACTAGCTGAAGGATGATATTTTAGGAATGGTAGAAGTGGGAAAAATGGAAAAAGGGAAATAATGTAGAAATGGGGTGAAGGGATATTGCTAGGAAATGGGATGAAATGAAGGGAACAAACTTCTGTGATTGAAGCTTCAGATCTTCTTATGATGGATCTGTCCTCCTTGATGAGATTTTCCAGAATCTGCAAAATTCAATTGTAATATACCAACCCTTGACAGGGATTATTAGTCTTAAATCTAATCTAATCTAATACTAAAAAAAACAGTGCAGAAAATTAAATGCTGTGAGGAGCAGAAGACTCCCCTAGAAAAAGATAATGAATATCAGTCATGCAAGCAGTCTTGAAATCCTCTTTAGAAACAGGGCGCTGGTATAGACGGAGCCTATGACCATTGACTAGTAGAGGTGTTTTAGAATCATCAATTGTTAAAATTCCTACCGTTCCATTAGGAAAAAAAGCATCTACCTCATATGGTCCAAGCCAGCGTGTACGTAGCTTACCCTGAAAATTTTCAAACCGAGAGTCATACAACAAGGCCCAATTACCTTTTTGGAACTGCTTGTGTTTGATAATTTTGTCATGCCACTTCATCCTTTGTTATTGTATCAAGGTTGTCTGGTGAATGGCATCTAATCTCTTTTCATCCAACTCAAGAAGCTGCTGCAACCTAGCTGTCTGCACATCAGTCAAGTCAAGATTAACAGCTAAAGAAGTTCTTAGAGTTTTAATCTCAAATTCCATAGGAAAAACAACATTTTTACCATAAACCAATTCATAGGGAGAAAAACCTGTAGTGTTTCTCCAAGTAGTTCTGTAAGCCCATAATGCTTCAGGCAGCCTTTGAGACCAATCCTTCCGGTTGTCCTTCACTGTTTTAGTTAGAATGGCTTCTAATACTTTGTTTGTGCTTTCCACCTGCCCATTGGCCTGGGGGTGGTATGGTGTAGTCATTCTATGTTGAATATGATATTTGTGAAGGGTAGACTTAAAACCATGAGAATTGAATGGAGGTCCTCCATCGGTAACTAGCTCTCTAGGAATTCCAAATCTAGTAAAGATTTCTTCAAATAAGAAAGCTAGGACAGCCTCTTCATTGGCTCTAATAAGTGCTTTGGCCTCCACCCATTTAGTCATATAGTCTGTACAGACTAATATATAAGTTCTTTGATTCGATGGAGGGTTAATGGGTCCTATGAAATCCAAGGCCCATCTTTCAAATGGTTCAGAAACTACCTAGGGGTTTAATGGCATTTGGTCTCTATGATTGGGTTGACCCATTCTCTGGCAGCTGTCACAAGCCCTTACATATTTCTTTGCATCCTTAAATAATGAGGGCCAATAGTAACCCATCCTCAAAATTTTGTGTGCTGTTCTCTTATCAGCAAAATGCCCTCCACAAGGGCCATCATGACAAGCTTTTGGTATATCATACACTTCATCTTCCCTAATGCATCTTCGGATTTCCTGATCAAGCCCTGTGTAGAAAAGACACCCACTTATCTAGCTATACCTGGCACTTTGTTGAACAATTCTTCTCTTTTCTCTGTATGACAGGTGTGATGGTAATTTTCCTGCAACCAAATAGTTAGCAATATCTGCATACCATGGAGAGTGAGCAGAAACTGCAAACAAATACTCATCAGGAAAAGAATCACCTACTGGAATATCATTGTCAGTTTTTAACCGTGAAAGTAAATCAGCCACCACATTTTCTTTACCAGGCCGATCTACAATTGTGATATCAAATTCCTACAGTAATAATAGCCATCTGGTAACTGTATCATTTGTGACAGATTTGTTCATTAAATACTTAATAGCTGAGTGGTCAGTGTGCACAAAAGTAGAATAACCAGTGATATAATGTCGGAATTTATTAATGGCATAAATTACTGCAAGAAATTCCTTTTCGGTAACTGTGTAATTAAGCTCAGCAGGGGTCATATTCTTACTAATAAAGTAGATAGCATAAGGAAGATGATTCACCTCTTGTCCCAAGACAGCTCCAATTGCAGTGTCTGAAGCATCAGAAGATATATGAAAAGGGAGGGCCCAATCAGGCCCCCTCAAAATAGGAGCAGTAGACAACTGATGCTTGAGTTCTTCAAAAGCTTTCTGACAAGAATTAGTCCACTTAAATTCAAAATTTTTCATAAGCAACACAAATAATGGAGAAGCTATCTTAGAAAAATATTTAATAAATCTTCTGTAGTATCCAGCATGTCCTAGAAAACTTCTCACATCAGTTTGTGTTTTAGGAACAGAAAGATTCCGAATGACCAATATTTTAGATGGATCTACCTGAATACCTTGAGATGAAATAAAATGTCCAAGCACTACTCCTTCACTCATCATCATATGACATTTTTCAGTACTTAGGGAGAGGTGAGCTTGTATACATCGTTTAAGTAACTTCTCAAGATTTTGTAATGCATCTTCAAAGACACACCATAAGGAGTAAAATCATCCATAAATATTTCCATAGAGTCATTCAGCATATCAGAAAAGATTCCTATAACAGCCCTCTGAAAAGTTGCTGGTGCATTACATAGCCCAAATGGAAGAACTCTATAAGCAAAAAGTTACAGAAACAGTATAGAAATTAATTGTCTTGATCTTGAATTCAACATTCTAATATGATTATATATGAATCCATCGTAGAAAAGAAAAGAATTTCTTCCCACTGCTGGATTATCCAACACAGTCAGTGAAGGTAAAAGGAAAGTGATTCTTTTGGTGGCTTTGTTAAGGCTAAGTCCAACACATATATCAGTTCCAGTTTTCTAGGGACAGTGCAGTAAATGGCTCCATTCTTTATTAGATATAGGGTATATAAATCCTGCATTGAGCAAATTTTCTCATTTAAGTTAACTGTTCAATTTCTCGTAAATTAGGGTTCATTCGTCTTTGGGGTTGACAGACTGGTCGACATCCCTCTTTAATGTAAATTCGGTGAGTACATAGTTCATAAGAGATCCCTTTCATATCTGTGTAATCCCATGCAAATGCTTCCTTATATTCATGCAATAACTTCATTAACTGCTGTGTTTCAGCAACTGTTAGATCAGGATTTATGTTTAATGTCTTGCCAGGTTCAATGTCAACTGTTATACTTTTAGATGAGATGGTGGTTAATGTCTGAAGGCTCAAGTCCTGATTCATCTCTTTCTTGATATCTGGTTCAAAATTCTGCAGTCAATTGATTGTATGAGAGTTCAACAATTACGAGGAAGGAAGGTTGACAAATAAAATTATTAATTATATATCCTCTGTATTTTATTTAAGAGTTAAGAAAGCTTGTCAATAGTTAGAATAAGTTTGAGCAATGATGTGATCATAATAATACATAGAATCTTATTATTAATTATTCGTGTAGCATGAGGATAAAGAGTAAATTTGTTTTGTTTCTTAGATTAGTTGTGTTGAACCTGAATCATAGCTAATAAAGCATGGGGGCAACAGCTAGCCATAGCTAAATTAAAAGGATGTCCACATTTTATTTTGATTTGCAATAGCAAATGGTCTAGTTTTTCCCTAGGATTCAAGCCAGAAATAAGTAGATCTTCAACAACTCCTTCGGGCTTAATTGTAGAACGGTCAGCCAACTCTAGAATGGTGGGTGTATCTCTGGTTGTGTTATTCAGCTGTAACAATGGTGAAGTTTCAAGAGTCATTATGTTAATTGCGGCACCTAAATCTACCAGAACTTGGGGGATCATTGTTTTACCAATCTGAACTGTCACCGCAGGATGGCCGGGGTCACCATATTTCACAGGAGGGGTTTTTTCGGACATTAATGCAGATAGATCACCCATAACATGAACTGTAAGGGGGTCTTTAGTCTTCCTACCAGGTTTCTTAACACAAATGTCCCTCATGGTTCTGGCATAAATTGGTACATCTCTTAGTGCCTGTAAAAGTGGAATTTTAACATACAAATTTTGCAATTCCCCTAAAATATTAAAAGCAGGTGTTTCAGGCGTTTTAGTTAAAACTAAACGCTCGGGGAATGGTGGTTCTGTTATTTCTTACTTTTATTGAAGGTGGTTGTGCTTTCTTATGTTTCTCAGTTTCATCTTTATCAGAATCAGAAGAAGTTATGTCATCAATAATAGGGTCTACTATTTTCCCAGATCTTAAATGAATATCATTACATTGCATAGTAGGAAATATAGACTGATTCTGAATATCAATTACTTTCACAACTTTATTATTGGGGTTAGGATTTGCTTGTATAGGTAGTTGGGGTCTTATCATTTGATTATTCGGTGGAGCATCTGATGGTAGAGGAAGTTGTTGCTGAAATTGAGGAAATTTATTTGGAAACGGGAGTTGTTGACCCCTCCAATTCGGATTCCATTGGTTAAAGTAAGATTTTTTTTGTGGAGGCCAAGGAGTCCACATTGTTGGATCTACAAAGGGAGGGTTTGTTTGTTGCATGGGTGGGTAATTCATTTGATTGAAGGGTGGGTATTGCATTTGATTAAAGGGAGGGTAATTTGTTTGACCGAAAGCAGAATAAGTGTTCCAATGATTAAATGGCATACTAGAGTTCATACCTTGTCCTTTTGGTTGCCATTGTCTTCTTTGAGTTAGCAGGTAAACTGCTTCCGCTTCTTCTTCCGTTGGCTATAATGCTGCCTTTATTCCTGGTAGAGATGGACATAGTTTTGTTTCATGATCTTTCTCACAAGGTACAGAGTGGTATTTTATCCATTAGACGTCCTGGTGGATGTTGTCACCACTTTGGGCAAAGAATGGCAGAGTTGCTTAAAGCTAGCACCTTCTTCTTAACATAGTATCAATTTGGCAAACAAAGAACTTATAGGTTGTATTCTTCAAGTAAATTTTCTTCATTTTGTTGTTGTTCCTCACTTTGGCTGATTTATCTCTTGAATAGGTGGAATCTCCTTGCTTACTCTGTTCATACTGACTCCCTTGAACATCTCTTAGAAAGTTCAACAATCTCATCATATGATTCCTTAGATATAGCTCCCTTGCCAAGCATGTTTAACATATCTAAACAATCATCCCTTAAACCTCTAAGTAATATTGTTTTGTTAATTTCCTTACTTATATTCAGATGATCAGATCTCTGTATATTGTACTGCGGCCTTTCTATATAGTCCTCCAGATTCTCGTCCGGCTTTTGTGCCATATTGAATAGTTCATCCTTCTTTTCTCTAAATCGTGATCGTCTTGTTCTGTGGAAATTCTGTTTCATCTTTGCTCCCATGTTGTAATTGCGACTTCGAGGCTCATGAACCATCTTAAAGAATTTCCTTTTAAGGTGGCTGGAAACAGTTTCAACTTTTGAGCATTAGTAACATAATCATAACTTCTGCATAATATATCAAATTCGAAAAGAAATTCATCCGGATCTTCAGAGGATAAACCATGGAAGTTAGGTAAAGCAGACAATGGAATGTTTTTCATAGGGGTTGTTCCTGCAGGGAGATCACTCATAGGAAATCCCAAGGTAGAGAGGGAATTTTCATCCCTTCCTTCTCCTTCAGGATCTACACGTCCTCCACCAAAGAAATTGTCATTGTTTCCTTCCATTGTCGGTTCTCCTACTGCACTTGCTCGATCGTCAAGATCTTCTATTGGCTCTTCAATGTTTTTCAGTGGTCGTCCAACACTCTCTATTATTTCCTCAATGTGCTCTGTTGATTTACTAACACTTTCTTCTGACTCTCCAGCACTGATTTCTGGTTCTTCAATCACTGGCTCTTCTATATTTTCAGGACCCACAACTTCCTCTATTTTGTAACCTGATTGAGGGGAGTGCTGAAGTTTTGGTCTTCGAGAACTTAATCTCTGTGATGATTCAGCCTTTGATACAATCTCGTTCAATAAAATTCTTTCTTCCTCCCCTTCCTTCGCCTTTGCCACCTGTGGGGTTATTTTTCTTCTGGTTTCCGCGTCCTCTCATACAACCTGCACATTTAAAAAGAAAATATTAATGCCAAAGCTGAAGTCAATTATGCTATAGCAGAAATAATTCCTGTGTTGCAGTTGAGAATTCAAATAGAGGGAAATCAATCTGCAGGAAAAGAAACCAATCAACCATAACAGGAACAGGACCCTATTCCTTAATTAGGAACTTCAGCACCTGCTGCCTGACACTAATCACTCTGTAGCAAAGATAACTCAAGAGACCAAGACCCTATTCCCATGAACAGGAACCTTCAGCACTTGTCTCCTGTTTCTAATCACACTGCAGAAAAAGAAAGACAATTAGTGGGAGCAGGACCCTATTCCTTTGTACAGGAACCTTCAGCACCTGCTTCCCAGCATTATACATTCAAACATATAACAGAAATAGATTTCTCAACTTCTTAAGAATGAATGTACTGAACACATGCAACGTTAAGGAAACAGAATATTCAATAACTTTAGAATTGTGTAACTGGTGTCTCAGCAACAGAATTAAAGTAAAGTGCAAACATCATAAAGAAATTAAACAAACTACAGGGGCAGAAGGGTGAATCTTGTGAGGAAGGCGGGCCCTTTCCCTCTCACAAGATTCCCCAGGGAAAGAATTAAATTGGAGTGCTCAAAAGAAGATTTTATTCATCTGTCAAAAGAAATGATACATTACAGATGGAGTCTAGCTCCAGTCTCTCAAATACAATGTTCTCCTGTAGCTTTCAAACTCCAAATCCCCTCTAATGATGATGTCTCCTCTTTTTAAAGAGGAGACATCTCTTACAATTACATGAGAGCGAATCTGTGTTTATCCCAATTCTGTTCTTCTTTCTTAAAACAGGACTATTCTGTTCTTCCATAAAAAGATATTGTTACAACAGATACAAAAAGAATGCTATCTTCAGAATAATCCGTGTAACCACGTCTTCATGCTATTGCCATTGTTCCACAAAACACTCTTCCAGAATCGCAAATTACGAGTGACGGAATTTGCGTGCTTGCTGGCTGTTTCAGCAACGAAGTCAACTGTTTCAGCAACGGAGCCGGCTATTTCAGCAACGGCCGATTGTTCCAGCACAGCTCATAGATTATCTGCGATCTTTTAGACTTATGTTAGCAACAATCCACTTCGATTAATGATAAAATATAAGAGTATTATGGAATTATATGCAAGCAGATTAAACATATAATAAAGAAGAGGATTTTATATACCTTGGGATAAAGTAAATGAAAATGATAATGGAATCCTTTTTAAACATGGTTATAAAAGTAAGATGGTGTCAAAGTATATAGTAAAAATGCTACATAGTGGAGTCCTAACATCCCCCCCAGCTGAAAATGTTGCATGTCCTCAGGCAACTCCTAGTCTGAGTCAGAGTCTGAGTACTGATTCTGTGCATGCAGGTTGCTCAAGCAGTAGCTGGAGAAGGTGGCATCTGTAGGAGCTCGGAATCCTATATTTTTCTGCAAGTGCTGCCATGCTAAAGCTTCATCTCTGCCAGCCAATTGGTAGTGACACTGATATTTCTTTGAAGGCAGCCATAGAATTGGAAAATGAAAATGGTAACCAATCCAGTTTTCTCCACAATGTCGAATGCATCCGATGTAATTAGGTACCCTGGAAAGTGCAGCTTGAAGATTTTCAGGGTTAAAAGGGTGATAATCTTGTCTTTCTTTACATGCCTGCTGCCAAAACATAATATTAGCCTTCAATGCAGCAGTCCCTTTTACTCTGATTTTCTGTTGACACTTAAAAAATGTTGAAGCCTGTAGTTGTTGCATGTACCTATGCATTCCTGGTTTATGTAAGAATTGGTGATATTGTGCTATAAACATGGCTGGATTTAAAGGTTCTGGTCTAATCCAAAGGAGCCTATTCTCCTCATTATGACTGCTTGCAATAAACGCAGTTTGCCAGGTGAGCTGATTGGCCAAAAATGAAACAAATGCCCTTATTTGTATATCACCTGCAATTGGAATGAGATTGACTTTTCTATTGTCGGGAATGGCCTCATTATGGAGGTAAAGTTCGCATAGCAAATGCTGGTCACTTTCAGGGGCCTCAGCAAAAGTCTCAACAAATTGTTCTGAAGTAAGCAATCCATGCGGTCTACCATCCTTTATTGCTTTTAATTGAAAATAAATTAAACGTTCAGAAAGGAAAAGAGAGTAATTTACAGAGGGTTTGCGGGTAGCAATCAACTTCTGCACTAATGAAAACATCAAGGCCATCTTTTCCTTTGATTCCTTGACTTCCTTCTTGGAATC